>CM041778.1:145688229-145953988 GCA_023374045.1 Limonium bicolor
AAGAAATTGCACTAGCAGGTTCTCAGGAGGAACCACCAGCTGAAGAGGAGGTGGCGATTAGCAAGACTACTAAGACTTCCACACCTCCATGACGCGTAATTGCTGAAGCGCCAGTTCCTTTTCCAAACTGGTTGAAGAAGAGAGACTTGGATGAGCAGTTTGGTAAGTTTTTGAGTATTTTTAAGAAACTAACCATTAACATTCCTTTTTCTGAAGCTTTGAAGCAGATGCCAATATATGCGAAGTTATGAAGGACATCCTGTCCAACAGACGGTCTTTAGTGGAGAAGGATACTGTGCAGCTTACTGAGAGCGTTTCAGCTGTGCTTTCGAAGAAGCTTCCACCTAAGCTTGATGATCCAGGTACTCCGGTCATACCTTGCGCGATAGGTAATGTGAATTGTGGTAAGGGTTTATGTGACTTAGGTGCAAGTATTAATTTGATGCCATTATCTATGTATTTGAAGCTTGGTTTAGGAGAATGTGAGCCTACACGAATTACTTGCAATTAGCTGATAGGTCAATTATCCTACCTAGAGGTGTGGTAGAGATTTAATTGTTTCAGTTGGTACTTTGCTTTCCCTGCTGATTTTGTTATTCTAGACATGGAGGAAGACAAGGTAGTACCACTTATTCTAGGTCGACCATTCATGCGTACAGCGAGGACCCTTATTGATGTTGAAGGAGGGAAGATTATACTGCGTTTACATGATGAGCAGCTTGTTTTTGATATGACCAAGGCTGCCACTCACCCTTCTGATGTTCATGCTTTTAGTTTAGATTGTATTGACACTTTGATGCAGGATTATTCTTACAGCCCCACGGAGCTGGATGCGTTGGAGAAGTGTTTGGTGGATTCCATAGAGACCACTCATGATGATTCTGAGGTTCTGCTACAGCATTTCAGCTTTCTGCTGAGGCCATATAGGAAGAACCACAGATCGAGGAGGAACCGCTGGACCGAGTTCCAAAGACACTAGCTCCTTCTGTGGAATCACCACCTTCGCTTGAACTTAAACCGCTTCCTAGTCACCTTAAATATGCTTTCCTAGTTCCTCCTACTGATTTACCGGTTATTATTTCTAATGCTTTAACTGATGAACAGGAGGAAGCTTTGTTGCAGATTTTGAGGAGGAACAAAGAGGCGCTAGGATGGTCCATTGCTGATATCAAAGGCATTGCTACATTCTGCACCCACCGCATTTATCTTGAGGAGGACTACAAGCCATTGAGACAGCCCCAGCGAAGACTAAACCCGCATATGAAAGAGGTAGTCAAGAAGGAAGTTATCAAGCTACTGGATGCAGGTATAATCTATCCAATCTCTGACAGCGAATGGGTAAGTCCTACTCAGGTTGTACCCAAGAAGGGGGTTTAACTGTGCCTAATGATAAAGGTGAATTAATTCCTCAACGTACTATTACTGGGCATAGAGTTTGCATTGATTATAGAAAGTTAAATGCCGCCACTAGGAAAGACCACTTCCCCCTTCCATTTATTGACCAGATGCTGGAGAGGCTTGCAGGACAAGAATATTACTGTTTCTTAGATGGTTACTCTGGTTATTTTCAAATTCCAATTGCTAAGGAGGACCAAGAGAAAACCACTTTTACATGTCCATATGGTACTTATGCTTATCGTCGCATGCCTTTTGGTTTATGTAATGCACCTGGCACTTTTCAACGTTGCATGACTGCTATCTTTGCTAATTTTATTGAAAAATGCATCGAAGTCTTTATGGATGATTTTTCTGTTTTTGGATCGACTTTTGATGCATGTTTGAGAGACTTGGATTTAATCTTAGCTAGATGCAGGGAAACTAACTTGGTGCTCAATTGGGAGAAGTGCCACTTCATGGTGCAGGAAGGCATCGTGCTCGGCACAAGATTTCTAAGAAGGGGATCGAGGTGGACAAGGCCAAGGTTGAAGTCATAGAGCAGCTGCCACCACCATCATCGGTAAAGGACGTCCAAAGTTTTCTCGGTCACGCAGGTTTTTATAGGTGTTTCGTCAAGGATTTTTCTAAGATCTCTAAGCCTCTTTGCAATTTATTACTTAAGGATGTTAAATTTGAGTTTACAAAAGAGTGCTTAGATGCGTTTAATTTGCTCAAAGCTAATTGATTTCTGCACCTATTATTGTTGCTCCTGATTGGTCGTTGCCTTTTGAGATTATGTGTGATGCTAGTGACTACGCGTTGGGAGCAGCTTTGGGTCAGAGGCATGACAAGGTATTGAGGATAGTCTTACGCGAGTAAGACTATGAATGAGGCACAGAAGAACTACGCCACAACGGAGAAGGAGCTGTTGGCGATCGTCTTTGCTTGTGATAAGTTTCGACCGTACATCATTGGCAGCAAAGTCATCGTGCATACCGACCATTCCGCTCTAGGTATCTCTTTGGAAAGATTGATGCTAAACCTCGTTTGATCGATGGATTTTGCTTTTGCAGGAATTTGACATTGAGATTAGAGAAACCTGGAGCGCAGAACGGAGTGCGGATCACTTATCCCGTATGGAAGTTCCAGATGACGGCAGGCCAATCAATGAGTATTTTCCTGATGAGTATGTCTTCATGATCGGCATTCCACGGACCCTTGGTATGCTGATATTGCAAACTACCTAGCCAAGGGCATCGTTCCTCCAGAGTTATCATATCAGCAGAAGAAGAAGTTCTTCTCCACGGTCAAGCACTACCTTTGGGATGACCCGTTTCTGTTCAAGGTCTGTGCAGATGGTATGATTCGTCGTTGTGTATCTGAGAATGAAGCTAGAGACATCCTGACACACTGCCATTCTAGAGAAGCAGGGGGTCATTTTGGTCCGGCTAGGACAGCCGCGAAAGTTTTGGAGGCTGGCTTCTTCTGGAAGAATCTGAATAAGGACTGTTATCAGTTTGTTTCCACATGCGACCAATGTCAGAGGCAGGGGAATTTATCCAGACGTCATGAGATGCCTTTGAATTCGATCCTGGGGGTTGAGCCGTTCGATCTATGGGGCATTGACTTCATGGGACCGTTTCCATCCTCCCAAGGTAACCTCTACATCTTGGTAGCAGTGGATTATGTCACCAAGTGGGCTGAAGCGATAGCAGCACCGACCAATGATGCAAGAGTGGTGCTCAAGTTTCTAAAGAGGAATATCTTTACCCGTTTCGGTGTTCCACGAGCGATCATCAGTGACGGGGGTACACACTTCTACAACAAACAGTTTGAGGCTCTTCTACCGAAATATGGTGTGCGACATAAGGTTTCTCTTTCGTATCATCCACAGACGAACGGGCAAGCCGAGATCACCAACAGGGAAATTAAGTGGATCCTCCATAAATCTGTCACATCCTCGAGGCGAGATTGGTCCCTTAAGTTGGATGACGTCTTGTGGGCATACCGCACTGCCTTTAAAACACCTTTAGGTATGTCCCCGTACAAGTTGGTTTTTGGCAAGGCATGTCACTTACCTGTGGAGCTGGAGCACAAGTCTTTTTGGGCACTCAAGGCATTGAATTTTGATCTGCAAAAGGCTGGTGAGAAGCGTAAGTTACAGCTGTGTGATCTGGAGGAGTTTAGAGAGGAAGCTTATGAGAACGCCAAGATTTATAAGGAGAAAACGAAGAGGTGGCATGATAAGCTATTGGTTAAGCGTGAGTTTCACGTTGGGGATAAGGTTCTGCTATTCAATTCCCGTCTGAAATTGTTTCCAGGGAAGTTGAAGTCTCGTTGGTGTGGACCGTTTACAATGACAAATGTCTCGCCCTATGGAACCATCGGTTTAATCAATACAGGAGGGGAAACATTCAAAGTCAACGGGTCTCAGCTGAAGCATTATCTCAGTGGTGACAACGCTGCAGTCCATTCGGTGATCACGGTCTTTGATCCTCCATACTGATTATCCAATGCACGGTCTAGCCAAAGACCGAAAAGACGGGCGGCTGGGTGGGAGACAACCCAGTTTTGTGAGTTTTATTATTTTCGTTTTTGTTTATTTCTCGTACGTTTTATTGTTTTTCATTCTTTATTTTTGGGCTAACGTGTTTGTTAGACATGTTTTGTTTAGTTTTTCATGGGTTTGAAGGTGAATTCAGGAGTTTGGAGGGACATCAGTTACCAATTTGAGTTTCTGGCCACTTTTAAGGGTGGTCCGGGTTTGGAGCTGGGTTTATAAACCCGGACCTATAGTTGGGCGAAGCTACTGGCATGTTTTGGAGGTTGTCCGGGTTTGCGCGCTGGTTTGCAAACCCGGACCGAGAGAGCGTGCTACTTACTGTCGACTTTTGGAGGAGGTCCGGGTTTGCATATTGGTTTGCAAACCCGGACCGCATAAGCGGAAACTTCACTGGCCTGATTTTAGTGTGGTCCGGGTTTGGGTATGGGTTTGCAAACCCAGACCAAGTTCACAGCAGAAACAAAACAAGGCGCGCGGGACTTAATCCCTAAATCTCTACCATCTTCCTCGCGCCGCACCCCTCGAAGCTTTCCGCCATTATTTCCGACCCCGACCTCGCCTCGCCACTTCCGTCACCAACCCACCTCACTACACCGCACCGCCTCTCCTCGCCATTTCCGTAGTCACCACCACCACTCTGCTGCTCCACTTCACCATCCCCGACATCAATACCCCAACTCTAGCTTCATCCCCGAAACCCATTCTCATCCCAGCACCTCACATCACCACACCCTATCTCCCAATTCGGTCCCGACTCGCCACTTTTATTTCCACCACCTCTTACCTATTTGAACCAGTAGCGCATCGTTCGACATTTGGTTATCGTGAGTATCATGGCACCCAAGCGCACTCGCCGGTCGACTACTGTTGGTGCATCGACATCAGCCGCACCTGCTTCGCCTACACCGGCACCTCCAGTCCAATATCGCGAGTCCGTGTGTTCCGATTTCATCAGTGATGCAGCATTTGATTGGTACAACGTCAAGGACCAGAAAATTACTCCGGAAAGGTCAGTGTCTGATGAGTTGATCACTGAATTTGATTTACAGACTGTTTTTGGTGCAAAGGGTTGGGGAAATTTGTTGCATGTGGGTCGGGGATGCTATTATCCGCGCTTGATCAAATTGTTTTATGCTAATGCTGAGAAGACGGATGGTTATGATATAATTAGCACATGGATAAAAGGGAGGTACATTGAGATTGATCATAGAGCGGTTGATGAGTATTTTGGAGTGCAGGATGCATTTGATAGGAGTGTGTTTAGGGAGGCTGTGAAAAATTTGGATAATGATAAGAAAAGGGCGAAGGAACACTATTTGAGGTTGGTGGTAAATGACCCTGAGGTACAGAACCGTCAAAGACGGTCTTCAAGGGATAAGCAGGTTGTGAGGTGATAAGCTGCAGACTCCGATTGAGCGGTTGATTCTGGCCATTATTATGCATAATGTCCGCCCGAGAGAGTGTGCTGACTTGAATGCTCTGGATTGTTTCTTTATGCGACATCTGCTGGATGATGAGTTCTCTCGCGGCGTTTGTCCTATTGTTTTCTCTTCTGTGGTTATTGATCATATTTTGCGTATCATGGATGTGGACAGCACTGCTTCTCTTGCTTTTCCACACTTTATGCAGTATCTTTTTGAAAAGGCTAGGGTTGACTTCAGTGATGAGCAGCCTCAGAACCCCGCATCTCCCTTGGACATGACTGCTATGCATCGCTTTCAGTGGGAGAAGATCGGAGACGGGTGGATAAAGCGCCGTCGTGCCCGACCGGGTGAGAGAGCTGCCCGGTCTGCTGGTGCCGATGGGGCCGGACCTTCACATATTAGGGGTGCTGATGTGGCTGTTGCGGGTCCGATGCCAGGATTTGAGGAGCTGATGACGGAGTTTAGGGATTGGCAGGGGGTGTGTACTGCCCGCTTTGATGCTTTTGGCTCGCGCCTCGATGACTTATCCACTCAAGTTCAGAACTATGGGGTCCGTCTGACATCTTTGGAGGCGCGTCGCCATGCTGCTGAGGTTCGCCAGGAGGCGAGGATGGCTGAGTATGATGCACGCTTCGCCCGTATGGAGGCATGGCATCTTCCGTATGGGTCGCAGTCCCAGCCTCCACCACACCCCTAGGTTTTGGGAGCTTGGGTTATTTCATTCTCTACCTTTTCGGATATTTTGATGTTTTCCTCTGGATTGTACTTCTATCTTTCTTTGGATTCGAATGTTGCCTGCTTCATTACTTAACTATGCTGTTTCAACCGCATACTTACTGTTTCTACAAGTCAGTGTTGGCTTTGGTTTTATTTCTTGAGCTACAGGTCTGCTTTTGCTGCGTGTGAGGTATTGAGGGAACCAAAGGAAACTCTGTCGAAATTTTCTGCAGAATTCAACACCCCGTTGTTTTACATAAGTGTGAGGACGTTGTCCTCACCATACTCCAGGGTCCTCACCATACTCCAGGGGTGTGATTTTCTAACTTCTTTTATTTTTTCAAACGTTGTTTTCTGTGAAGTTGTGTTTTTCCTTTCGTCTTAATCGTTTTCATGAAGCAATGAGGGCATTGCTAATTTTTAAGTGTGAGGAAGGGAAATTACACATGCTCATTTCATGCTCAGTTGCATTCGAATGTGCTAATTTTGAACAAATTTCTCTTAAGACTATCATTCCATTTGCACAATATTTTTGCTGGCCCTCAAAAATTTTTGGCTGCATAACATACCTGAGTCTTATTCAGTGGTTGGATAAGTTGGTTTGGAACACCGCACGAGTAGCACTAGTTCTTGTGAGATCGAAGCTGGAAAACAGTTGTGGGAATTCTGGTTGCACTGCTTGTATGTACAGTTTTGATTAATGCTTGTCTATTTCTTCACTAAAAAAATTAAGCCTATTAGTATAACTATTTGTCTTTGATTTCACTTGGAGACTTTGGGAATGATTATTGAAAAGGAAGGAAGGATAAAGGCAAGGTACTCCTCTAATCGAACTTTTAACCCAGAAACAGGCCTCGCCCATTTGGTAATTAAGTCCTCGGGGTGCATCATCACCTATCTACCTAAGGTCATCTGATCTGGGATAGAACACCCAACACCGCTACATGAATGGAGAGAAAAGTCTGAGGGATATAAAAGAGAAAGTTAATGCTTGTTTAGAAAGTTGTAGAAATTTATTAATTTCAAATGCAAAGTGCAAAGTCTTTCTTGATTATGAGTACGTGGTGATGAAAGGTAATATGGAATAAGATATTACTTCTCACCCCTTGTCATCCATGGATTGTGGAAAGTTAATTGGAAAGTAGTCCCTGAGTGAAATTTGAGTCAGGTGGTTTTACTATGTGTCTTAAGCCTTTGCAAAATACTTCTCAATTCACTGTTTATGAAAACCTGCAAGTGTGGATCATTGTTTTCTATGATTGCTTTTCAGTATTAGATCTCCTTGTGCACGGTTCTAAACTGACGTCTCCCTTCTGTAAGATTTCAGTATGATTCTATTTGCTTGAGGGCAAGCAAAGATTAAGTGTGAGGAAGTTGATAAGTCGGGAATTTGTCTAAGTTTACTAGGCTAATTCATGCGTAATTATCTACGTTTTGACTTTAAATTCCCTCCTTAATGCTTTATTTACACTTTATTGTTATATTTGTTTCCAATGATCGATTTGATATGTTTTCAGGATAAAATGCTCAACAAAGTGCTTAAATGAAGATTTCAGAGGTTGAGGCAACAAGTGGAAGTCAAACCAAAGTCAAAGGATGATTTTCATCAACTACTACCGTGTTTTATTGAGGGTCCGGGTTTGTATCCTACTTTGTAAACCCGGACCATCTCATCGAAGAATTCTCTGCCCAGTTTCAGACGTGGTCCGGGTTTGCGTACTTGTTTGCAAACCCGGACCATCCTTTAGCGTAGCCTTCTGCCGAGTTTTAGTGGTGGTCCGGGTTTGCGTACTTGTTTGCAAACCCGGACCAATATAAGCGGAGCGCCAGAAATACTGCTACGGAAATAACGGATGTGTTATCACTACAAAAAAACTAGTCATTTCTGACCACATATGCGACCAACAATGTAGGGTGGTCGGAAATAAATTACTAATATGACCACCGGGCACATTTGTCTCAGTAATTGTCATATTAATGACCATAATCTTAATCCATCGTTAAAAAGTAACTTTTTTGGTCGGTAATACGATATCAAATTAGTGGAACACTAACTTTCCTCAAATGCCGAGGAGAAACCACGTTTCATTTTCTCCAATGCTAGAACTTTCTTTCAGAGAGTAAAAAAATCAAGCCCAAAGGAACGTTCCACCTACATTCGTAACTTTCTCCCATCAGAGACCGCCATTAACATCTCTCCCACCGGAAATCTACTACCAACACCATCGCCAAATTATTCATTACGTTTCATTCTCTTCTGCCTCACATCTAAGAAATACGTAAGCGATTATTTGTTGGCTTCTTCGTTAACTGTCGATTTTGAACTTGCTTTCCCTTTCCCTCTTCCTCTTCATCTGTGCTGTTTCACGTTCTTTGTTGATTCTATCAACCAAGTGATCCGAATCGGTGATGGATAAAATGAGAAAGAGATTTGCAGTGTTTTCCGGAACTCTACTTCCGAAGTCCACCGGTTCTCTATGTCTGGTTCCTCTGTACTTCACAAATCTGCCTATGCTTGATTTCTGTCTCTATACTCTGCTTACCGATTTCAAAAAAATACTTTCCTCAAATGCCGCTAGAAAGTAACCGCTCTATTTGGAATAATTGCAAAAATAATAGTACTTAAAATTTTACATATGCTATCTCAAAAACATTCGCAGTTCAACCTTTAGTTAGGAGATTGAAGCTAACAGAAGCCGTGGAATCTGTGTGAGTTCTAGATTTCGCGTTCCCGTCCGTCTTATACCATTTATGCTTTCATTTCTATTTTTAGGTTTATATCTGAGCACCCGACAGATCTATGAAACTGTAATGAGGACATTCATGATTATACTTCCTGTTGTAGATGATATCAGACTGGGTGACAATGGTGTTCTGTTCCTATTTGACTTTCCTGCCTAGGGGGTTATTGACCCTGGTAGCAAAATGCTTCTCGTTTGCAATTTTTAGATTGGCGACTAGTATCTTGCCAAGACACAATTTTCCTGCTACGTCTCGGTGACGCTGTTACAGCCAACTTTGTGGGTAATATAGTTTAGTAGTGAATGGTCTTTAAGCACCTTCTTGCACATACTATGATCTTAGTCACAGTTTTTCCTTTGCGTGTCCTGCTTCGGTTGTGCAGTAAAAATGCAGCATTTCCCCCATGTAGTTTCCCTGAAATGATGCACTTATATAGGCTCATCTTTATGACTAAAGTGATCCTCTTATGGGCCTGTGTCTGTGTATTGTTACTTCGGCGAATGTTTCAAAAAGAGTTTCATGGGTCCATTACTATGCATTCAACAGAGCTTCATGCTAAGAGCGATGACTCTTTCATTACTGTTTATATCTTGTTTTTACAACGTCCTGGTTGATCTGTGTTTTTACCTTTGCTGTTGTAACTTTTGTGCAGGTTCCCCAAAGAAGTTACATGGGTCCGTTACTGAAATACCCTGAACTTAAACATAAGGATTAAAATTAATCTAATACGTATTTAAGGGCCTAATGGTACCTAATTAATATTGGTAAGGAGAATAAATCTAAAAAGAAATAAAGAAACGCTTAAAAAGCGAAAAACGCTAAATAAGCGTTAAAATAACCATAGGAGGTATGAGACCTCGGTTAGCGTATTATATGGATTCTAAAGGTTTAATAAGACCTAAATAATATATGGGAACAACTCCCGAAGAAAACGGATCCTTAAAACGGATTAAAACCACTAACGAATCTTAAAGCGCGTTTTTCGAGGTAACCGGGAAAACATGTCTTTAAGCGGGTCAAATAGACTCGTAACAATTTTGGTCAACTATATAATCATTAATAAATATTAGTGAAGCTTTAGGACCAATAAAATCAATAAAACGAGGAATTAGTAAAAACTGTCAAAAACAAGAAGTTGTGGGGTAGAAACATAAATAACACAAACTTATGTGTCCACCTTTAAAATAAAAAGTAAAATGTATGTGTGTGCTGTGTGTATGTCCGATTTGGACCCCTCACTCACACTCTCTCACACACTCACTCCCTTATTTACAAAACTACAAAACTAATAAAGTAAACACTCACTACTTTATTACCCCATACTCTCACACTCTCTCTCCTATCTTTATCTCCCTCTCTCACGTAAATCCCCCACCCTCACTCTCTCTTTTCTCTTCTTCTTCCTCCTCCAGCGATTTCCATGGAGAAATGGAAACACCCACACAAAACTCTACTTCTCTCCTCTTGTAACCCCCTTGAATCTCTTCCAAAAAATTAAAAACTACACCATTGGAATCCTCTCATCAAGAGCTACATTCCTATCTTTTCAAAAATCGAAAACAACAACTTTCATCTCCATGGGTATGGAGCATTTGGAGTTTCAAGACCACCATTAGAACCATCTCTTCCTCCTTGTCATTTTAAGGTAAAAATCTTCTTGAAACTCCTTTGTTTTTCTAGCCTCATGGGCAAAACGAAAATGAAGCTAAAACCTTGTTTGGTTTCTTTGCACTCTAGCCGATTTTGGCTTGTTGAAGGAGTTGGAAATCTTGTTCTTGAACCACTCCGAACTTCACTCACACCCTAAAACCCACATTAAAAGCTTAAATAATGTTAGGGTTAATTTTTAGTATTGAATGGTGTATTTAAGAATGGGTTGTGATGTTAGATTGGTTGAGAGACTAAAACCGGTAGAGAGAGAAGGAAGGAGGAAGAAGCAAGAAGAACAAAGAAAATCTAGAAGAAAAACAAGGTAATTAAACTCACCCTTGCGTAGTCTCGTATATGTATGTGTAACAGATTTTAGAAGTTTGAAATGAGTAATGGAAATGGTATTGTGTAGTAATGTATTGCGCAGGAGAATCTAAGTGCTTAAAACCGTTGAAAGACATGTAAAATGTATTGAAACTTAGTTGGGTATTGGGTCGTTGAGTGCAGGAATTTTTAGTAGTGTTAGTATTGGTAATTGTGTATGGGAGCTTGTATATTGATGTTGTGTATAAACAGGTGAGATGATGTTGATGTGTGAGGAAACATTGTGGTGAGAGTGTATAAATTAGGGGAGACAATGGCAAAATTTGCCTAGGATTATAACGCTTAGTGAACCAGAAACTAGGTGACTAATAGGTGTTGTAACAGATTTTGATAGAGAAGGATAAAGGAGTAGATTGGGAGAGATAAATAATGTATTGTGATGTACTCGGAACTCTAGAAATGACATTAGAAGAGGTGGTTAGAGAAGGGGAGAGTAAGTGTCAAAATCTGTAGCAAAGAGGTATTAGATTGCATTGTAGAACTAAGAAGAAATAGTGTGCAAGATTTGGTAAAATGAATGTTGGACTTGGGTATAGATGGTACAATTGCTTGGAAATGAATTGGCTTGGTAAGAGGAGGTATTTGGGATGCTAGGAGTGACATTGGTAAAGGAAGTATTGGATGTTAGAAGTTGGAACAAAAATCTGTAGCATTGAAGGATGCAAACTGTTGTAAGTGAGGAAGGGAAGTGATGAAATTGTGTAAGTGGATTGATGGATTTAGTAAAGAATTTGGTGGATGAACTAAGGCAATTTGAGGGGCCTAGGTAGTGTTTAAACATGTGGATTACATGTAAGAAGATTGGAGAAACAATGGGTAAAGTATAGGACTGAAAACAGAAGTAAAAATGCAAATACTGGGCCGGACCGAACTTGCGACCGGACTTGCAAGTTCGGTCGAGCCCAGATTTACAAAGACGGGAATGCTTCTGGAATGGACCGAACTTGCGACCGGACTTGCAAGTTCGGTCGGACCAGAAAAATTCTCCCGTCAGTAACCTTCTGGAATGGACCGAACTTGCGACCGGACTTGCAAGTTCGGTCGGCCAGAAAAAATTTCCGTCTTGTAAGCTACTGGAATGGACCGACCTTGCGACCGGACTTGCAAGGTCGGTCGGGCTAAAATTTTCCGTTAAGTAACTCACTGGAATGGACCGACCTTGGGACCGGACTTGCAAGGTCGGTCAGCCCTGGAATTTTCACCCGATGTAGCCTACTGACTTGGACCGAACTTGCAAGATCGGTCGCAAGTTCGGTCGGGTCAAAACTTACAAAAAAAAACTATAAGACTATGGTTAGTATATGTATGTATGTATATGTATACCCACCTATACATACGTGCATATATATGTAAGTATACCATTGTTAAGCGATGAAAAGTAAGTAAATAAAATGTAAGTATTGTAATGCAAGACTTAGTAAGCATGGATTAGTAAACGTAAGAGTAATCGGGTTAAGTTAATGATAGATAGATTAATCAT
The DNA here is from genome assembly GCA_023374045.1 of Limonium bicolor. Taxonomy (NCBI): domain Eukaryota; kingdom Viridiplantae; phylum Streptophyta; class Magnoliopsida; order Caryophyllales; family Plumbaginaceae; genus Limonium; species Limonium bicolor. The sequence continues at coordinate 145,700,567 of CM041778.1, forward strand.
TCAACTGTATGTATCTATAATAGGATTTGATTTGTGAACACCGGAGGAACGTTGGGATACAAATACAATGAAAGGTGGTATGATTTCTTCATGCCCTGTATCCTAATCTGGTTACCCCGATTTGTGTGCTTATTTGATCACCTAATAAGATAAATGCATGAATCGGACTATATTGCACTTACCTGTGCTTGTTTGCATTGTTCTTGATATTTGTCTTGAACAATAGTTTGTATAATTCATGAAACATATGATGTGATGATGTGTATTGTATTTTGTAGTGTACTTGTATATTGCACTGTATTTTGTATGGATGTGTATATGAGCTTTGTATTGTATTATTGTGGCTTAAATGAATGACTTCTGCTAATTCATAACTACCTAACTCCTAACTTAAGTGAGTAAATTGGAATGAGTAGAAGTCTTATATAGTTTCGGCCACGCGTTAGGATGCGAAGTCACAAGAGGTTGGCTGCAATTCCTGACTCTTAAACTGGTCTGTGGCCCAAATCCCTTAAATGGGTAGCATCCCGGATTGGTGAGTCAAGTAAATCCCGGAGGTGGGACGGAGTAGTCCCCAGGGCCGGAGGTCCCGACGACTTAACTTGAGTAAGAGTAAGAGTAAGTAAGTATGGATCCGTAAGTATGTATGAGTATGTATGCGTATGTATGAAGTAACGAGTAAAAGAGTAATCTCCACCCGATTAACCCGGGTGGACCAATGAAGCTAACAAGAATTGTATATTGTGTATGTAATGTGTATGTGTAATTCGGAAAAAGGTAAGTATGTATTGAATAGTTTATGTTGTACTTCTTGTATGTAATGAAGTGTATGTATGTGTGTATGTCTTGCGTAATGTATTGCAATATTATGTATAAGAGCATGTATGCATGTATGTTTGAATGAAATCAACCGCATGTATACGACCAAGTGGTCGGCGTACCCTCACTAGTACGCGGGGTATGCGGTTATCATGCGCAGCGAAAGCTGACCCCCTAGGGGGAACGTTTTTAGTGTGCAGGTACCGAAGCGAATATGGTCAAGATAAGAGACCGGAGGCACACCCTTGTAATTAGAAACAAGTAGTTTGTGAGGAACGGGTAGTAAGTAGTCTCGTAGTGAGTACGTATGAACTTTGAAGAGGTAGGATACTTGTATAAGGATCTTAGTAAACTCGGTATGTGGATTATATTGTATTGTATTTGAAGTATTGTATCGAATGGAAGATTGTAGCATGTATTGGTATATGGAGTGTGTATGGTAGATATGTAATACTCGGGATTCCGGTCCATCAGACCGATGCTGTATGTAGAAGTAGTAGCCTTGTTAGTCACGTGGGAGACTAACGGCATTGTATCACCCACATTATGTAAGTATGTATCTGTTGCGTGTATCTGATGTGTAAGGAGATTGGACGGTAAGCACTGTATTAATGGTAGGGGTGTTACAGTTACCATGCATTTAATAAAAACCTTGATTTGAATGTCATATGGCCTGGTAAAGATGCAACACAAGGTAACTGCATCTCATGACTCAATTCCTTGAGATTGTGAGGGTATATCAGATTCTAATTTTTTTACATATAACCCATCTACAAAATTTCCTTGACTAATCGATTGCTATTTTATTTTGTTTTGAATTGCTCTTCTGCTCAAGTTTTATATTCTTATCCTGTTACTCGCTAGGTGTTGACTCTGTTGGTACAGTCCCTGCTGCAATGGTCACTTATGCTACTATACAGGCATTGCAACCTGACCTGATCATCAATGTTGGCACAGCTGATGGCCTCAAGGTTTTAAAATTCCAATTTAAAACATTATGCGCCTTTTCACGTTAAGATTGAAATAATCGATTGCAAGGTTAGGTTTAAAAAGAATTCTTTGTGACTGATTTAATTCCTCTTTTGGCATGCGTATGTATGTGGTGTATCACTTTTCTAATCACGGAAGCAACTGAATGCTCTCTGCATGTTCATTTGATTTGTACATGTATACGGTTTGGGTTTGAAATACTCTGTATTCCATCTTTTATCAATAGGTTTGTAGAAGGGCTTTTTAGTCTCTGAATAATGGTATTTTGGGGAAAGGATCTTGGCTCTGATGATGATAATGGTTGGTAAAATTGTAGTCTGATATTATTTCTTTCTTTGACTTACCATTTCTCTAGCATCGGTGTGCAAGCTCTGTGCAAAACCAAGTTCCATGATCGACTGAGGATGAAACAAACTGTAAGTGATAGTCACAGCTTCCACGATTGACTACAATGTCATTTGACAGCGATCATCAATAAAGCTGGTGATGAAAAAGTATGAGTGGTAATAACCAGGCTACCAGCGTAACTGGTCTTGTCTGAATTCAAATCTTTTCAGGACCGTGCAGGAGCATCTGCTGTAGAGGCTATGCTATCAAGATCTGTGCCAGTTTTTTATGGTCATTTTAGGGGGCATGAGAGGGTATGTTACATTGCCCTTTCTTGTTGTTCTTTTTCTTCTCCATTCAATTGCTTCTTTTATATCTTTTTCCCTCACGGGTCTTGTATTCATCAATATTAGAGCAATGTGTTATGATTCATGCTAAGTCATTTGTGATGTCTTTTGTAGGTTGAAGTTAATTACCTTTTCTTCCTTTCTAGACTCATGCAAGCTTACATATGCAGCGTGATGACAATTTTGATGGCTGTGTTGATGGACCAGACCAGTCTCTTTGTGCTGAATCAATCTTTATGGGCGCTGGTTCACCAGTTGCAGAAGAACGTCCACCGATATATTTGGCACAGGTGATGGTCATTGCTCATGAGTGCTTCATAATCACAGTTGCAGAAGAGCTGAATCAGCCCCAATAGATTAGAGAGTTAGCTAAATATAGTAAGAATTTTTTAATGTAATGACATTCGACACAAAATTATGAAGTTTCATCACCTTATATAGCATTTTTTGGCATGTCATTTTATTTACTTTTCTTAGTTCTTTTGCAAAACGTTATGTAAAGTTTATGATATTGTGTATTTAACTATTTTTATTGTATTATAGTCATATGGTTATCAATGGATGTCTAAGCATTTTTTATATAAAGACTTGCAATGTTTTCAACATTTTTACTAAAGGGAATGTTACGGAAGATGAACAAAAAACACTAGTATGTGAATGTTAAAAAAAGCATATTATATACAAAATTTGGTCACTAATTAAGATTCCATGTACAATTTGATCTTTAATTACATTAGCTACCAAAATTGTTGGTCACCCATAACATTTTCTATTTTACCCTATAGACACAAATAATGGTCGCAAATGATGTTAATGACCAATTATATTGTCAGTCACTAAAACACTCACGACCGAAAAAAATTGTAGTCGTCAAAGCGTTAGCGATCAATTTCACATTTAGTCACTAATGCATTGGCGATCAAGGTATTTGGTTGGTCGCAAAAGCTATTAGCGACGGACCTTTAGCGACCACTGACCACAAACTCTATTTTTGGTCATTATTATCATTAATGACAAAAATTGTCATCATTAACAACCAATATTGTTGATCGCTAAAAGCCTTTTTTCCTTTATCTTTTATTCTATCGTTTAGATAGCGGATATTTATTTAGATTAAAGATAGAATTCTCATTCTTATAAAAGGAGAGGCCCTGCCAACGTGAAAGGGAGGCTTGGAGACACCACAATTAGTCACGTTTCAACACAGAGAGATTAGCATAGTTGGAGATTTTATTCTGATTGGGAGTCTGGAGCAGAGCAGAGGAAGCAGTTCATCACGGAGACTTCTCCAGAAGTCTCAATAGAGTTTCTTCTTGCTCTTTATTACTACTCATTACAGTTTTGCTTATTGTAAACATGTCAATGGCTGAGTAGTTTCCTTTAGATTTCGGTTTGCTATGTATCCCTAAATTGACTATTCCTGTTCCTTTGTGATTTAATGCAATTCGATTGAGTAAAGTTATTTTCCTTGCTTAATTTCTTTAATCGTTATAATTTGGCCAATTATAAAGATTAGTATTTTGTTAGCTTCTATGTGACGACTGCGGCTTTCAATTGATTACAGGAAAAATAACCGGTTAGCTTAGAGACGGTAATTCCTCTAAATTGCTAATTGACCAATAAATTAGATTGTTCTTAAGGCGGTTAGTAAACAGTGGGTTCGTAACGAGAGTTAGAATTCGGTCTTTGCTAACTAGTATTTGCTAAGCGGGAGACCGGAGGTAAAATTATCTTAGTTCTAGGGTTTTATTCAAAATTGTCTTGGAAATCACTTAGGGATAGGAATTATAGATTTAGGGTGCAGTAGTAAACCGGGATCTTCTTTCCCAATCAGTTTCACAACAATTGTTTTCTTGCTTTTTACTGTTTTACATCCTGTTTACAGCTTTTAATTGTCATCAAATCAAAATCCCCAATTTCCTGTTTTAATTTGTTATTTCACTTTCCGTTTAATAAAGACTTAAACCAGACACATCGCCTCCTCTGGTTCGATACTTAGGGAATACTCTCTATTAAAACTTGCTAGAATTGATCGGTACACTTGCCGTTAGGTTTTACCCCAACAGGCTCATTCGCCTTTGCACCTGTCTTATTCATAAAATTTCCTCTAGAAGCAGAGTTTAACAAAATTTTATTAGAGTCACTTAAACCATTAAAGAATGACAAAACAAGGTCCATATCACTCATACCGTGGTGTGGACATGCAATTTGAAGTTCTTTGAATCTATCTCATGAATCATAAAGTGACTCACCTCGTTCCCGACAAAAATTATTAATCTCACCGACCTTTTCTCTGGTCTTGGACGGTGGATAATATTTGGCCAGGAACTTGCTTGCTAGATCAGCCCAGGTATGAACGCTACGAGGTTTTAGACTTCTCAACCACCTAGAGGCTCCATCTTTCAAAGAATAGGGAAACAGTTGTAGACGGATGCACTCGTTCAAATTTCCTGTTTTATTAAATTAACCACAAAAATCTAGGAATGAATAAATATGATGTGGAGCATCGATCATCCGAGTCTAGCCCACTGAAATGTCCTTGGTGGTAAAGTGTGTAATGTAACTTGTTTTAAATTGTTAGGAATCTAATTCAGCTGCTGTAACTTGTGGGAGAACAATAGCAGAAGGTCTTCCCTCAATTGACGGTTGCTGATATTCACTCAAGGTTTGCCTGTCCGTCATTCTGAAATACTACTAAAAACAAAATTAAATAAAAGAGAATTAACTAAAAAATAAAATAAAGCAACTAATAAAAAACGAAAGTAAAAAGAAAAGAGAATAAATACTAATTAAATTAAAACGAAAAAAAAAAGACAACAAAATTTAAAACAACAAAAATTAAACAAAAGAAAGTTAAAATAAAAGAAACTATCAAATTCTAAAACGAGATTCCTAACCAAATCCCAAACCCTAAACGATTAAAAACAAACAGTAAACAAACGAAATTAAACAAAAATGAAACCGTAAACAGGAGACACCAATAAAATAAAATAAAAACTAATTAGTTTAACAGACGGTCGACGCCCCGGGTTTGCCGGGTATTAGTTGGTGTAATCTGTTTATTTAGCAGTTCAGTCAGTAGCTAACTGGATTATTTGTTGACTGGACTGTTTTTTTACTATATTAACTTTATTTGGTTGTAACTTTTATAATATAAGTCCAAGATGAAAAAAAATTATATAATTGTTCATCTAAATTCAAGCTCTTCAAAATAAGACCAGATATGTTTTGACAACTTTAAAATTTTATATTATTTACAAAATAATAATAATACACTATAAAACAATAATGATTTTATCGGTTCCGAAGTTGTTATCTAATTCACCACATATTAGTTAATAAATCATAATATCATTTTAAATAAATCATAAAATCAAAATTAATGAATCATATCTTTATTTTAGTGTATCATCACAAATACATAAAAATGTTTATTTTTATGTAATAATACAATACAAAACAATATTTGGTATGTAAGAAAAATACATGATTCACCATATAAGGTTTAAAATACACCATACAACAATAATAATACACTACAAATTAATAATAACTTTTATCAGTTCCGAAGTTTGTTATATAATTCCTCATGTATTAGTTAATTAATCATAAAATCAATTTTAGTGAATCATAATATCAAATTTAATGAATCATATCATCATTTTAGTGTATCATCAGTAACGTATTACAATGACAATTTTAAACAATAATGCAACATAAAATAAATTTGGTACGTAAGAAAAATACATGATTCCCCACATAAGGTTTAAAATACATCATACAATAATAATAATACACTACAAAATAATGATAATTTTATCTAGTTCTGAATTTATAATCTAATTCCCCACTTATCAGTTAATGAATCATAATATTAATTTTAATGAATTATATTAATTTTAGTGTATCATAATGATATAATATTTTTTCATTTTGGACTTATATATTAAAAATTACAACGATTTAAAATTAATATAAATTATCTTCTTATCACATGACTGCCACATAAGATGTTGTGTAATGGTTTGTGCGAGCCTACCGTTCTGTAGAATTTGCCTTAGTTTAACAGGCAGTTTAAAAATCACGTCGAAGTGATCTACTGCTTGTAAATAAATAAATCCAAATTGTAAGTATAAACTAAAAAAACAAAAGTAAAAATAAAGTAATCAAATGCGAAACAGATTCAATATTTTAAAAGGTAGAACAAACAAGTACGTAATTCTATCCTAATCAAATTCGAAGAGAAATTGGACGAAAATAAAAATCAACAAAATTACAAAAGAAAAACGAATAAAAATATTACTAAAATAAAAGGAGGACAACTAAACTAAAATTCCCAATCAAATAAATAAAAATGTCAATTAACCGTGCCAGAGATCCCCGACAACAGCGCCAAAAACTTGTAGCAGAAATATGTAGCTATCTCTACCTAGGTAGTGTACCTATCGTTTTGCGGGTATATTGAATGAAGTGGGATTGTCGATCTTAGGGACCTCTTTCAATTAATTGACAATTTATTAACCAATTGAGAAACCTAAACTTAACTAAGAAAACAGGAATTGTCACTTTTTCAAATTTTACTTAATTAATCTAATTGTAACTATATAAAAGAAATAAAATAATTAACAATCAATAAAGTGAAATAAAGCTAGAATTAAAGGTGATTAATGTGATAATAAAGGGTGCTCACCGGACTGTTCTATTAACCTATTTTTTCAAATCCTATTAAATAATAATTTCACTAACATTGCAATAAACTCAGGAACCATAAATAATTCACCGACCGGGTCATGTACGATGAATTCTAATTGACTGGAAGAATTAGCAGCAGACTAATGCTCCAATCCGGAAACAGAACAATCATTTCAAGAACAGATCCAATTGGAGACAGATTAACCTATAGGCAGGGTCACGATTCTAGTCGTAAATCCGGTTTAACTTCATATGTTTTATTAACTAATCTCAGCACCACATTTTGATTAGAAAACTACAAAAATTACTTTGATAATTAGCTAGAGAATCAAAGCGCATGAAGAATAGGAATTAAACTATTGCATTAATAAAAAACAGTGAAATAATTACATGATAAAATTCTACAAAATAGGTTTGTTTCCCCAACCCGGTGAACTAAAAACAGCTACTCACCCATGGACTCAAAAACAAAATTAACAACGCAAAATGACATTAAATAAATTAGAGATAAGCAAAGAAGAAATTCCAGTTTAAAAGAAACTCCGATTCGTTCATCGTCTATGTGCTTGTCGTTTTTTACTAGCTCGAGATATGGTTTACTTTCGTTCTCAATCTGGTGTGCTACTGCGAGGAAGTGTGGTGGTATGCTACGAATGAACAGTGGTGGTGGTGTATGAATGATGATGGTATGGATGGTGGTGAAGATTAGTTGGCTCCGTGGTCACGAGACAAGATTCTAGGCGTGGAGAATTTGGTGGGTTCACTACTAAAAAAAATATGGATACATTTTCTTTAACCCCACTTAATAAAGTGTAGTAAATTTTTTAATATAATCATTTTATTTAGTTACATTTGTTTGTGTAGAACTATATAATAAGAGCTTATGTTAAATATAGGTACAAGTATGTATATATAAAATACAAAGATATATAATATCTCTACATCTATTATGAACACATTTATAAATGAAGGAATTAATTTTCCACATTTTATTTGTGTATAAAATTTGAACTTAAAAGTGTGGGCATACTACAATTATGTAGTAGTGGTTAGAGATTGATACAGCGAGATGGGATATGTGAGGCGTGGTCTGCTCTCAATTTGATGGTGGGAGGAGTATATGGTATTGTGGTGATGTATGAGTGCCCTTGCTCTCATCCGTCCCTTTCCATTATATAGAGTAGCCTTGATCGATCTTGATAAAGAAAAATATTTATCTTCTTCTTTTGATAAAAACACTTGTTGAGAATCGTTCTGTTTGCCTCGGTTCCTCTTCTGTGATGCGTCTGGATATGAATTTGTGTCTGGCTTACTCATCCAAACGTGTCTTTGTGTCGTGTCCGACCCACTCGTCCGGATGCAAGTCCGAATGTCTATATGTATCATCCGTGCTGGAATTCTCGACATGTGTCCGGACATCTGGACATCTCTTGGAAATCTCTCGGCACATTGTCTAACTTGCAGGTTCAGACAGAAGTCCGGACATAACTTCGACAGGGCTTAGATTCTTTGTTTTAGCTCTGTTTCGCTCCACATTTGTTGCATTGGAATCCTCATGAGATAATCTATGCATTTCCTAAACTTTTCACTGCATAAGACACATAACATGTATCAGCTAACATCAAAACATAAATCTAAGAAAAAACATATGATAAGTGAGAAATATGACATGATTTGTTGTGAAAATAGGAAGAATTAAAGCCCTAAAAATAGATGTATTTTGCACTTATCACAAATCGTAAATATGAGAAAATTTAGGATGAAAACTGAATTGGACATAATGCAATCTGTTGGTATTTTAAGGAATTGGGTTTGAAACTTTGGATTAAATTAAATGAGAAGTTGAGATTATAAGATAGATGGAATTTGGAAGTGATTTGTAAAGTAGGAAAATATTGGTGGCATAATGTAGTATTAAATGAAATTAGAGTATGGGTGAGTATTATTAAAGTAAGAGTAAAGTTTGGGATCATTGAGGATTATAATATATGTTACATTAAGTATAAGGATCTTAATGTAGATGTCTCAGTTGGTAACAGCTAAGGAGTTTTATATTTCATGTGCATTAATATACTTGGAATTAAAATGTGGAATTATATACTAAGGTATGGGGATTTAATTATGGATGAGAATGATTAAGGGAGAAAACCTAAGTCATTAATATAAGATTGGAAGTTATAAGTAAACCATTACATAAATGGTTAGAGGATTGTTTAAATTAAGGGGTTATTAAACCTAGGAAATTATAAGGTCATTGGAAGTGTTGACTATGTTGACCTTGATTGTGTTGACCAATTAGTGTGTTGACTGCATTGACTAAATTAAGAGGTTGACCAATTGACTTAATCAATAAATTTTACCAGTGGGGTCAAGTGGATAACCTGGAATCCGTATATTTTAAGTGATAACCCGATATAATAAACATTGGGGTTAATTATAAGGGATTAGTCATTACAAGAGATACCAAAATGGTGTAATGGTTATATATAGTATTAATACTTAGCGTTGTATTATAGAGTTAAGAGATTAGAGGACGGGCGCGGGACTACATGCTTGTCTCTCTCATCGGTGTACGGTATGTTGTTGTGTGATCCAATGTTCCTAAGAATTACCTTAGGTTTGGATACATGTGATTGATTGATAAGATGATATATGTGATTTTATGTTAATTATGCTTGAGTAATTTGAATATCTTGCGTGATTAATTGTGGGTGATTATTATTCAAACCGAGGCAATTACCAAGTATAACTTGAATTAAGTTGTGAGATGTGATAAGGAAACTATCACCTATGGTAAGATAATGATATAATCTATATTATCCCAAGATAATCTAAGAAGATACCATAGGTATAGTATCGGTAATACCGTTCTCAAGTAAAAGCATATTCGTACATGAGAATATCCTAGAGAAATTCTAGGCATACATTAAGACCTAAAAGGCATGTACATTTGAGAAATTATTCACTATGAAACCTAATAGAAGATTTTAGGCAATGAGAATAAGAAAACTTAATCACATGGTGAGACATTGAGTATGGTGGAATATCCAGGATCTAGGATTGTCTGGTTGAACATTGTGATCACTTGAGGGGATGACTGAAACAGGTCCACTTTATATATTATATTCCAAAGATCAAATTGATCATTGGACGGATGCACTACCGCTGGTGGTGCTTCAGCCGTTGGTAACCCGCCATCAAATAGGGATAATGAGGTATTGGATGCACTATCGTTGGCTACTGCCGTTGATGACCCGCCATTAATAGGGGTAATTGGTTGAAAACATGTCGTCTTCTAACATGGCGATTGTTATGGATTAAGAGTTAAACGAATGAAGTAACTGCTCATCAGCTATACATTGATACGAAACTTCAAGTAACTTCCGTAAAGTTTGGATAACGAACTAAGGGCCTTGAAGGCCAGACAACGAGAATAGTTCAAAAGAAAACAACCCTCATATCATTATTATTTGAACGTATTTATTGGATTGATTATATGAATGATTTATATGTGGAATTATGATTATGTATGATTGGATGAGATATTGGAATTGTTTAAGTTATGCTTTATAGTTTTGTTACAAAATATGGAATTGCATGAAAACGGAACCGCATGTTAACTCGGCCAAATAACTTAAGGGGTCTGAGGGTGCATGACGGTTACATAATAACATACTCAGCAGGGGATGATTCCATACAAACAACCATATTTACACATTCATAGCTGCAGAAGACCGATTCTGGAGTGCGGGTTTTGGGTAGTTAGCGGTATACAACCTTTTGGACGTACTTTTGGATTATATTTTGGGACATGCTTTCGTATACATGGTTGGTATAGATATACTACTCACGATTTAGGGTAAAGTGTTGTAATTTTGGATTAAACTATCTCTCGGTCATCACTACAGTTATTGTATATGTTATTTGGATGTTTTGTTGCTCGCATGGGCGAGTAATGGCGGTAACACCCGATGTTTGTTCAGTTGTAATTAGTTAAGTTCTTTATTTGGTTTAGTTAATTATGCTAAGAGACGGATTAAGACGTGATTATGAGGTATAGGTGTTACACTATCCCCCCATGGACCATGCCTTGGTTGACTTGTCGAATTTTGTCAATAGTCAGTAGAATCATCCCTGCCAAGTCTATCTTTTTGAAGGTTTTTTTAGGGCGTACATCAACCTGATGTCTCTAGCACTAACTATGTGCTTTCATTAACTTCTCGATGTGATGTTGTGGACTAGGATACTATGAAGTATCATGGCACTCTTCGTCATAGTCCTGGTAGGGAAGTTCTGGATCGGGACATGTCCAAATAGGTCCACTATTTCCCCGACATTGCTTCCCAAGTCAAACCAGGTGGTTTCCTTTTAGTCAATTATCGTATCGGCTGGTTGGTCGAAGGTCTTGGTGATCCAAATTTTATGGATTGTGATCCATTCACCTTGTACCTTGGAAACTAGATAAAGATCTCTTTTGGTAACCTGAAGCAGTCCCACGTTCCTGATGTGCCCCCTCAGTAGTTTAGGGTAGCATGGATCTGTTCACTTGAACATATCAATCCATCCCTAAAACTGGAGCATTTCCACGATGTCCTCAAGGCCATGTTAAGTTAGCCACTCTTCATCCGCGGTTTTGGGAAGAACCGGGAAGGACTTCTGGTCGATGTTGGCAGCCTCTATCTGAGTAGTCTCCATCTCTTTTAGCCTTCTAACCTGCTTTCGTTCCTCCTTGGTCAGTGGTTATAGTTTTCTTCTTCTTCTCTTGGAAGAGAATTCTTAGTATGTCCTCCTTTGTCTGTTTGACCATTTTCCCTTTCCTTTTGCCTTTCTGACAACTTCCCTGTCTTTATTGAGACTCCCGATAGGTGAACGACTGGTTTCTCCTTTCTTTGATTGATCCTCGATAGCTAGGCGACTGGTTGTGGAGTCGTCATTGGAGTCTTTGACCGCTTTCACTTCCTCTTCTTCATCTCCCTCGCTCTCATGCGATTTTTGCTCACCTTTTTCTACACTCCTCTCCTCCTTTTTTTCATTTCCTTCTTGTTCAGCATCAAGTGCTATTGAAGCACTTTTTTGCATCTTCCCATCCTCTCTCCTTCGTTTTCTTCTTCATCGTCGCTTGAGATGAAGACCTTCTTTGGCTCTATGGTTTTTTTGATTTCTCCATTATGCCCATGATTGGACTTTCCTTAGAGGAGTCTTCTAACTGTTGCTTAGATGATGACAACGAGTCGTCGTTGCTCTGTGTGAGTTTGGTTGGGGTTTTGGGAGATTTTTTTCTAGATTTTGTGGGGATACTCTGGTTTTCTTGCTGTTTTTGTAAAGAATGCTTTTATGTTGCTTTTGGAGGTTGAGGCGATTTAGGCTTTTGGGACTTGGTGAAGGCAGAAGTTTTTTTGGAGTGAACTGAGCCCTTTTGGAAGGACTTAGGTTTTTCTTGGTTAGGCGTTGAGGGCAGTTGCGAGATGGGTTTGGGAGATAGAGGGCTGGAAATAGCTGGGATTATTGAGGAGTTTAGAAGTCAATTATGTACCTCAGGCATATAGACCTTTATGTAGGAAAGCTCATTGAAGGATAAAGGTTTCCATCGACGATTTTAAGCTTGAGCTCCTTCTTAGTTTCCTCTAACAGTCGCTCATGTGACACGACCGCTGAAGCTGGGGTGATTGGGACATTGTCGAGAGATTTCTTGAGGTCGTTGATTCTGACCCTTCTCTTTTGTGCTTGGGATGACTTTGATTGCTTGGGAGCCATCTTTGATCACTTACTTTGGCTGGAGTTTAAACTACGTATCAGAAGATCTTTGCAATAAGGGAACATGCATTTTAATGACTGAATTTGTTAACTCACAGAAGGTGTTTTAAGAGTAAGAGAGATATAACTTTTAAAGCTTTAAGAGAGATTAAGAGAATTTGTAAGCTGGTGAGTAACTGGGTTGAGAGACCCTTCTCTATTTATAAACCAATCGGGGAACGTCGTCTACCAATCCGCGAGTGCTCTGGCAGCACCAACGGCTAGTCCAACGACTCTTTTGGTCCAGTCGCTTCCCTAGTGGCAGGGACCATTTTATAATGGATGGATGGGAGTTTACCATTGAAATTTTTTAATAAAAATATCTATTTTTCCCTAATCTAAGATAACTTAATAATCTATTTGTCCGCGATAATCAGTCATCAATCATGCAAGCATAAATCAGACAAATATCATTGAAAGACTGCTCATCGATAGTTACATACCTGCCGTTGAGTGGTCTTTGAGGTTGAGAGTCTGAACTTAATTGATGAAAGTTATGTGTAGATCACAGATGATCATTCTGAATCTCTCCCTACCAAATGGCTTTGTGAAAAATGTTTGGAAATTGTTGTCTACACATTTCTTCAATTAATGACTTTTAAGCAATCTTTTTACGACTATTAAGCTGACTATAAGAGAATTTCCAAAAGAAACTAGCTGTACTTTCCTTTTCAAACATTCAAGAGAAACTTGATAAATTGAATTAAGAACCATCTACTAAATGAAAAGCCATCTAAAACATATTCTGAAGAAAGACCTACTTGTTGTCACCATAAGAAATCATTCCTTGGCATTTTGACCTGAGTGAGAGGAACTGCTACTTGTTTACCTTATCATGTGCTTTGAGCACCTGCTGTTGATGAGCCATCAAGACTCACCTCCCATTCTAGCCTGCACTTAGAAGATTAGTTGAAGGGATTGCGGACCCAATGGTATTTGGGCCCTTCATCACTAGCATAATCAGATTTGTGGTCTTCTTTAACAACCTATTTGAGTCCTACCCTAGTAAGTTGTTAGGATCGCATGAATCGAGTCCTGTAACATTTGGACTAATAGTGACCATGTTATTTACAGAGTTGACAAACACCTCGCCGACTGCCCCCCGACGGTTGCTCAACAGGTCGCCTACCATTTCCTGAGGGTTTTCTCAAATTTGTTGCCTCGTCTTTCATCTTGGCACATCTTTCTTTTAATCATACCAGTTCTTTTTCAGTTTTACTAAGCACAACAATCAGGGCATCACTATCAAGTGTGGTTTTCTCCTTTAGTTTCCTAGAGGTTTCATCTAGCTCGGCCGTCAGTTTTTCATGAGCTGTAATTAATCTGTTATAATTATCCTGCAATTTTATCATGGTAGCATTAAGTTTATCTACACGGTTGTCATCTAAAAGCTTTTCTAGATCTTCAATTTTCTTAGCCATTTCAGCATTTTCTGTTTCATACATTTCAAGTTGATCAGTAAGAATAAGAGAAAATTTTCTAAGACTTGGTAATGGTGCTTTCATGATTTTCTTCCTTAGTTTAGGATAATTTACATTTTCAAATTTCGTATGTCCTTCAGATAGCTCAGCTCTAGACTTCTCAACGACTTCACCTTTAGCCATTATTAGACTTAGATAGCTTTCTCATCTTTAGAGTTCTCATGGTTGGTGTTCTGATCATCACTCAAGGTAATGCAGGTAACTTAACGCTAAAGTAAAAAGGATGCATATACTTAAACTGAAATCCACTGACTCGATTGAGAATTAACACTCTAGTAATTCACTCAAACTCCTTCCACGCCCACCTATGGACTACGGGACAATTTTGAACTTACCGTCGAAGTCCTTCTACCCAGACCGACCTCTCAGTCACCAGTACTTATCATGCTCATTTCTCTACTTTAGCTAACTTTCCTTTAGTTTTGTGTTTTATTGGTGTTCTTACATATTTATTGCTTAAACGTGAGGAAAACCTAGCTGGGAGCAAAGTAGACAAAATAGAAACGCGTGGGTGCAAACGCATCTCAAATCGAAGCTATAACGGGCACATGCCGAGAGCAGCATACAGATGCTCCACCTCCATAGAAGCTCATCTTCAACCTCAAATGGTAATTCCTTCATAGCATCTGTCCCCCAAGAGTTAGATTGGTGGTGTGGAAGTTTCTTGATGATATTACCCCCTGTCAAGGTAACATTGGCAACCATATCAGTGGATCAATGGATTGTTTCTTTTGTAGCTCTAAAGATATTCAAACTCACTGTTTTTTTATGTATTGTGTTCTCTTCAATGCGGTACCATGTTCTTGATATTCAAGACATTCCTGTTGTTGAGAATGAAACCGTTATTGATTGATTTATTTATAAGGCCAAAAGGAAGAATAGAGACAACCTGTCCGTAGTGGAAAATTCGATATGGGTAATTTGTGATGCAATGAAAAATGTAGACATGATTTTGGCCTTTCTTGGTAGATTGTTGTTAAACACAACAAAGATTTCATTGAAGCTCACATACGACTCTTTAGCTTCTCCAAACAGGTGGGGGATGAAAACATGACTCCTTGAAGGCCTCATCTTTCTTGTTTTTATTTCTATTACTCTTGAAGTCTTCATCAACAAATACAATCTTGTCCAAATATGGGGCCTTATGAGGGATTCTTTTGGTAATCCGGTTCTAGCTTTCAACAAGAATTTGGTAAACAGTTATAAAGTGTATTTGAATATTGATTAAGATAGCTCGTATTCCAATATAACTTGCACTCTATGCGGCAACTATTGCATCTGTTTTGACAACATCAGAGACGAAATGAAGGAAAAAAATGTTTGGAAACTCTTCAGAGGACGTGGATGAGGAGAGAATATTATTGTGCTTTCAAAAATCTCTACCAATCTTTAAATAGTTATATATTTAGTATTCATTATGAACCTGTTAATTTCTCTTCTTTCCTAATTTCTAAGCATATAATAAATCTCCCTCTGCATATTCCAACTTGAATTCAAACTACTTGTTGGTTGGACAAATGTCTGTAGTACCGTGTAAGGGAAAATATTTTCAACGATCTAATTTCCAATTTTCACTCCAATACAATTGAAGATGTTTTATTTCATAAATAAGGACAAGGCAATAAAAAAACCCACAATTTATTGTACTATTATTATTATATTTTTATTTTTTATTCTTATACTCTCTGTCTAGAATTGACCGTCTTGTTTGTTTTATGACACATTTTTTCACTTCAATATTAAGTATATAAAATAAAATAATTTCATAAAACTAAATTTTGTAATATATAGTTCACCATGTAAAAAATTACAAAACTTAAATTTTTAAAAATTATTTTATCTTAATATTGTTGTTAGTGAACAAGACCAGGAGTAGTTCATACCATAAAAATTTATCTTATGAGTTCACATGTATCTCATTTTCACATATTTTTTGTAATTAGTAATGAACTAAGAATTCACATCATAGTTCATACATGAACGAGTACTCTTAACGACGGAATGAACAGTATATACATACACGTATATACATTTTAAACAAATATAATCGAATATACTTTTAAGTTTAGCCAAGGTTCAAAATGGTATTCCAAAAGTTGGAAATGAGTGTCCGCACATTTTGACCGTGACCACATCTTGGCTGGATGTAGAGAAATCGGAGCAACCCCCCGCCACTACTAACTAACCATTAGGGCAGCAGTTCAAACACCTGAGCAAACTCCCTTATCAAGTATGGAGACAAACGCCATCCACGTACCTATGTATCAAAAACAGGTTTTACAACAGAACCCATCAGAAGTTTGGTTACCAAGGTTCACACTTTGCAGCATACTAATACTGCAATGTCATGGCTAGAAAACGCAATTTTGTTTGGACATTAAGGGCCTTCACGGCTTCACCTGCGCCTCCTTTAACTACCAGCAGATAAGTAAACCTGTAACCTACAGATATGCAAAACCCACGAAATCAAGATATCAAGAAGTTAGATTCTGGAATCGATTACCTTCCTGTTGAGTTTAATACTAATTGCTCGGGAGCTAAATGGTCTAGCAGCCAATCCTAGGAAGTAGGAACACAATCACAGAATCCAACCTAAAGAGATTTTGGTAAAACAAAGCGGAAGATAAAGCACCAAGAACAATAGATTTAAAGAAGCACAATGAAAGGAAGAAATAAAAATGATGGCCAGATAATGATTTTCCAAGCTGGTTATTTTATTCATACATACATACACTGACAGTCCAGTGAAATTAACTCATAGATCCAAGCTTTTGGAAACCAATGCGTTAAATTCATGATCCCTGAAGTGCCAAAGGGAACTCGGAGAGAAAACATCATTCTATCAAAATCAAACATGCATTGGTATTATGCCAATGTGACGGCACCACCACAATTTCAGAGGTCATTTTTAAGAAACTTGAAGCCCAATTTTCGAGAATATCTGAACAGGTCATTACCATCCACAGGAAGAGCATAACACAAAGATCAGGCTTCCAATTATACAGCAGATTAAGACACTTTCGACAAATGCAACGTGAGAGATGAAGAAAAAGTCTTAGGGAGATGGGAGATGGGAGATGTAAGCCGTAGGAGAAGTGAACGGTAACTTTTTCTTGAAAGAAGTCCGGTACAAGACCAAGAAGAACAATCAGTATTGTATCTTCAAGAAATAGCCTTCTAAGAGAGATTTCACATGGCTTCCAACTGTAGTAGTGCCGATGAAAGAAGTAGGAGGTCACACGAGATCAAACAGCCAAAGTTGCAGTATTAATCATTCATAAGTTATACAATCACACAAAATCAACAATCATAACCAATTATCGAGTCTCAGATAGATCAGCTCCTAGTCCTGCCATTGTAGATTGCTTTCATTCGACAAAAAGTCAAAAGGCATGTTTCTCAGACAAATATTTCAATTGCTCATCAGATCACAATAACACAAGAGCCATAAAACTAATGGCGGAACATACAAGCATCAGGAGAAAAACCCAGGTATGTCTCTTGAAAAACTGTGGTCAGCAAAGCCTATATCAACAAAAAGCAAATGGAAAAGTTGGGGCTAAAACCGAGGATTGTTGCCTCCCTCCACTTAAGATAGCAAATTAGCAACTAACAGTGTCCTCTCTTCTCATCTACCAGTAGGAGCAACCTAAAACCAATCACGTGTAGCAAACTGCCAAGCAAATAACCCTACCTGGTACCAAGAATCATAATCGAGACCATCTTGTATTTCTTACAAGAAATGGCAGCACTCCCTGACATGGCAAGGACGAAAGTGAGATGCTGCGACAACACATATGCTCTAAATGTACAGAAACAGCAGCGAAGTCAAAAGCTCTTCATCGACCTCCTCATCTCATTCATTACTAATAGAGGAAGTTTCTAATCTAGTGAGTAGAGACAGAACAGCAGGAGATTCTTACAACAGATAAACCACACAGAAGATGATTATTTCAAAAACTAACTTCCACACCTAAGCAGAGAATAAGATGCCATGAAGATTTGAGTGAATAATTGATGCCAAAATGCAGGAAAGGAGCTCCAAAATATCCCCAGCCTTCTCTAGACACAAAACAGGCAGATACACCTACAGAGAATCAACATTATAATACAATGATCAGTGTCGTGCAAAAGAGAGCCCTACTTTCTCTAAGCAGCAGCCTTTGACTTTCCATCCCCAACAACACTTAGTATTGGCAAAGTGCTCAGAAACTCATCTAGTCCTTCAAAGAAAGCAATTCCTTCAATCCCTTCATCCCTGTTCCCAGTCCTTGCAGTTGTAGCATGTTCTTCTGCCTCATTGCTCAACTCCACATTCAAATCCAACTTTTTCCTACCTCTAGTAATTCTTCCCACCGGCCTCCTCACACCAGCACTACTAGCCCCAGCCTTATTTAACAGATCATTCTCACGAGCAGCATTGATATTTTGTAGCGATTCAGATGGTCCTTGTGAATTCTGCTCATTATGAACTCGTCCACCACCCCCAGAAGTAGGATTCTGATTCTGTGTATTCACCCTCTCTGCATTGCTCCTCCTCCCACCTCTGCCTCTACCACCCCTAGACCTCACCCCCGCACCAACACTCTTTCCCTTCCGATAGCTTCTACTACCACCACGAGCATTTTTGTCCCAATCATCATCTGAAGAATCATTATTTTCACTACCGCTGGAATCTGAATCAAAATCATCATCCAAATAAACTACTTTCCCCCTATTGCCTTTTACAGGGCATGCAAACATAGGAGAAAACGGTGCCCAATTCGAACTACTACTATTATCATAATTGTTTGGATTATTCCTCTTCCATGTAGTCATTGAAAACCCTATTGGGAAGTATCCCCAGCAACAAAATGAAGCCGCCTTCCCTTTACCCCTAATCGATGGTGGGTTGGGAACTTGGAGAGCATGGAATGCCCTTCGACAATTCTGACACCTTAACGTACAATCTAGATAATCCTTAGCATATTGATACATGTAGTAGCAGTATGGACAAGCAGTCCAGAATCTCTCTGATTCCCGCACATGATTATTTGTATTCTCGTTCTCTTGGACTCCACCACCATCAACCCCACCACCACCTCCACCACCACCACCACCATCATCAACAACTTGATCCACATTGTTTCCCATTCCACCACCAGTTTCATCCACGCCTCCTCCAGCCGCATTTACATTTGTCTGTCTCTCTTCAGGAGGCAGTTGGCTCACAGGCGGTGGTGGAGGCTGCACTGGCACTTGTCTCTGCTCCACCGTATGCTGCCAGGGTTGATGCAGTCTTATTTGCGGTTCTTCAGGTTGATTTATAGGTTGTGGTTGCCGTATCTGCTCTGGTTGTTTTTGTCGCAGATTCTGCCACTGCTGCTGTTGTGCAGGTGGTGGTGGGAATGACTGCTGGGCGTTGGACCCTTGGGGTTGTCGATGTTGCTGCTGCTGAGCCGGGATTGGTTGCTGGGGTGGCTTAGCCGGTTTTGGTTGACGTTGTTGCTGAGGCTGTGTCGGGAAAGCTTGTTGGGGCTTCGGCCGTTGGGGCTGGGACTGGGGCTGCTGTGACACCACTACAGATGGAACTGGGCGATGCTGAGGGTGTTGGTGGCCCTGGTGCTGCTGAAGAAGCTCCCTCTCCTGTAAAGGGTTCTGCTGTTGCATCCCAACTTGATGATTAGGCTGTTGGTGAAACCACTGTTGCTGAGGATGATGCAGCTGCTCAGGCGGCTGCTGAAGCTGCTGCTGGTGTTGTTGAAGAAGCTCTCTTTCTTGCAATTGCTGCGACTGCTGAAGGAACCACTGCTGCTGTGGTTGTTGCGGTTGTTCAGGCTGCTGCTGCACTTGCTGCGACTGCTGAAAAAACTGGAAGGTGTTAATCTGGGAGGCGCTTGGAACAGCGGAAACGGTGGGGTCCACAGTGGCAGGGACCGGGTCAACTTGGTTCGGTAGGCTGCTCGCTTGTTCCTGTTGGTGCCGCTGGAGGAATACGGTGACCTCGTTGTCAAAAAGCCACTTCTTGGCGGGATCCGACAACACGGACCAGGCGTCGACGACGAGCCTAAGGGCGAAATCGGCGAAAGGTAAGCGATTCCTGTCAGGATTAAGCAGGAGGACGAGGCGCCTGTACTGAGCGGCGACTACGTCAGGGTCACGGACAAGGTGAGTGAGCTGCAGTATGGCATACCAGTCGTAACCGTTGTTGACCCTTTTCTCCGCAGCCAAGAGGGTATCGATCACGGCCAGGATCTGTTCAGGTACGGGGTTTCTAGGGTCAGTTTCCTGGGCTCTCATCGAAAAGGTCCTAGCCGAGACGAGGTCCCTGTTAGCCAGAAGCTTCGCCGCAATCCCTAGCCACCTCTCCGCCTCCGCCCTCGCCGTGTGCGGATCCATTTCTTTTTTTTCTGGTCTCTTTTTAATAGAGTTCTATCCTCACCACTAGATTATTTTGACTCCCTCTCTTCACAGCCGCCGCTGAGTAAGACGGTTTCTGGTGCTGGGGTTTTGGTGGTTGGGGTAATCTTCCCCCCAAATTATGGGAGACGGTGGTGGTAGAAGGCCGTATGTGAGCAGGGAGGAGGACGGAGTGAGGTTAAAAGGGCTAGAGACTAGACCGGGGAGCGGGAGAGAGAAAGAAGAGGGTAGGATGGGTAAAATGGGAAAACAAAACGCAGAGTATTTGGGGTGCCTTTGTTTTGCCTCGGTTTTTTCCCGTTCATTGATGATGCTACAATTTATGCCGGTCAGTCAGTGCTACTGTGCTAGTGCCAAATGCTTGAAACCCGACGAAAGTCGCCTCGTTGTCTGGCATGAGCTTTTGGGGTTTTCCAATTTCTTCATCTATTAATTTGGTTTAAAATGTGAAGCAACTTTTCAAAAAACGTGAACTAGCATTTTTTTTCCTTGGGGCATCAATGATTACCGAAGGAAATATCTCGGCGTTAGATTGAATCCTCTCATTTCAATAATTGATTAATCATAAGATTGTTTTTTTAATAACCATCCTTAAATTAGTTGGATATTAAGTTCATCAAGCACTCAGACAGTCGATGAGGAGGATGTCTCTCATTCATAATGCTATTCAAGTGTTTGTCAATGGCAGCACAACACACGATTGAACTCTTATAACACGTTGAATCCAGTGTTTGACCTAATCGAGCAAGCCAGATAATATGTTGATTTAACAGTGAATTGATCATTCCTTGTCCCGCCCCAACACCAACCATCCAATCGAGAAAGAACCGTTGAAGGATAAGATCAACATCTTCTAATGTAAACCAACTTCTGATTCAAGCCTCACTCAGGATGGTGTAATATACTCTAGCACTGTCTAGCTAGAAGAGCATCATTAAAGCATGTAAATCATGAAACCCTAGTCCACCATCATCCAAAATTTTAAAAAGGACATCCCATATGCGCTAACATATTTTTTTGCAATTCAACAAGCCCAACCACCAAAACTTCCTGATAATATTTTAAATCTCTTTAATAATAGATAAAGGGAACTGTATAACTCCCATGACATAAGAAAGTATAGCTTGAACAATATATTTTGTAAGGATACTTCGGCCCACCTGAGACACCATTTGTTCCCAGCATTGCACTTTTTTGTAGATTTTATCCCCAATATATCCAAAAAATATGATTCTTATGTTTGCCAACTGAACTCGGGAAGCCCAGATAAAGACCCAAATCCATCACTTCATTTACTGCTATAGTTTCATAAATTTGACTTCTAACATTATCAGACAAACTGGTTGAAAACATAAGCCCCGATTTAGCAACATTAATGTTTTGTTCTGAAGCCTTTCAAAGTTCTGAAGAGCATTAGCTCGACCACATACCACACAATCATTAGAAAAAACAAACTTGTGACATCAAAACTCAACCCACGACATGATATGCCTCTGATGACTCCCGAGTAAGCAGTTATACTGTAACACCCCATCCAAAGCCTATCGTGGTTATCGCAATCTGAACACTTAATCGAATACGTCGCAGCGGAAATAAACAACACCTGGACCTTGCCACGGTCTGATCGATAGAATATACCGGCTTAAATACTTACAATACTTATCCAAAAACACTTACCCAACTTAAACATCAACATTCTCAATACCACAACCAACCGAGTGCTAGTATCTTATACACAATCCCAAACTTACATCAGTTTAATATAAACAGTCGGGTGCACAGGCACAACCCGAACTCAAAATAAGAGTCCCATCCTAAGACTAACCGCTCCTACTCTCGTAGTGCGTCCTCATGGGCCTCTTACCTGCAAGTGTAAAAATAGCCCCCGAGGGGGTCAGCACGAATGCTGGTACACCCTCTCATGGCCCCCAAGCTAACGGGGCTACGACGACTAATTGTCGATAGCATGGAAATTGATTACATACACAACATAATATGAAGTGCAATAACAATAACCACAGATGAACATAATAGTTCACAAACAATGAACGACTCAAGCGTTCCCTTATCAAGTGGGTTAGTAACCCCCTCCTTAGTCCTCATTTCCTTAATCTCAGTTCCTTACCTTACCTTAATCTTAATCTCAATCTTAATCTTAATCTCAGTATACAAACCTTTCCTGGAAGGGATTGGTTGTAGCTTAATTCGAACCTGGGATTTAGGTGATCCCACCGCACCATCTTAATGCCACCTACTCTGGACGGGAGTCCAGCGTAGCTGAGCCGGCAACCGGCCCTAGGCTACAAGTCCGAAGACAAGTCCTTAAGCGGAGGGCGGATCTGATTCAGATACCGTCCCCCTTTTTCCTTAGCATGCATGACCGGAGATCGGTCCCGGGTTTCCTCACTCAAGTTCCAGTTAGTAACATCTTAAACACCATGTGCTAGCTAAGCCTTAACGGGCATTAACCAACAACCATCAAACTTAACTCTTATTCTTAACTCAGTAAGTACTAAACTTGGTTAGTAACAATCTCAAGTCTCGCGGGTTAGTGTAAATATAACACAATCACAACGAGAACAATATAACCGGTTGCATGCTTTATCTTGTTTTAGTCATAGCAAATAAACAGATAGCACACAAGCCGAGGGACACCTCGTTAGCAAGCAGGTCACAAGAAGGATTGTACCGTTCACCGTCGATCGTTGTTTGTTTAACCTTCTTCGGGGTCCCAATTCACAAACCTAAAACATTCATTCATTTTTAGGTTATTAGTTATTTGCACCTTACTTAACTCACTTAGTCCTAAGGACTTCCATTCAATAACCTCTCAAGTCTTTATCACTTAGCTTACAAACTTAACTTTAAACATTAAAACTTATACTTAATCTTAACTTAATTCCTTAAGTTCTTAGGGTCCCAATCATTACTACCCTACCAAGGTATACCTCATTACCCATTACCATTCTTAGAATTTGAAATTTCTTTTTTTTTTTTTTTGGCTCGACCGGACTTACCGACCGGACTTGCCAAGTCCGGTCCATTCCAGTACCCTTTTACCGTTGGAAAATTCACCCGACCGGACTTACATGTCCGGTCCTATGTCCGGTCGATTCCAGAGACTTATTACCGTACAAAATTCATGCCGACCGGACTTGACAAGTCCGGTCCCATGTCCGGTCCATTCCAGAAACATTTTCCCTCACAAAACACAAGCCCGACCGGACTTGTAAGTCCGGTCCCCAAGTCCGGTCGATTCCAGAAACATTTTCCGGTAGTGTAACAGAGCCCGACCGACCTTGCAAGTCCGGTCCTAAGGCCGGTCGGCTCTAGAAACTTGTTTCTAAATTCTCTTTCAACTCCAAACTTCTCCTCATATATTCTAATATGTTATAACCTCATTTGGGCACCTCAAATACACCTTAAGCCCTCCTTAAAATACCTTAAATCATCCACCAAGATCCACCTTAGTCATTATGCATTTTCCTTGTAATAATGCTAACACTTGTAATGTTTTCCTCTAGGTTTCTAGGTGGTGGTTCATACCTAGTGTAACCACTATGCCAAATGTTTTCTTCACCACTATAACATCATCTCCCAAGCATCTCTCACTATCTAAAACTCTTTTAAACATTTACTTAAAGTTCCTTAACAAGTCTAAACTTCCATCATCATCACACTATTTCCTTCCTAGTTGTGCATCAACATTTGCCTAAGTCCTAAACACTCGAATACATTCTCTTGATTCCTAAATCTTCCATGGTGATACCTAAGTCATCATAAGTCATTAAAACACCTTAACTTCACCCTTTTTTCGTCAAGACAACCCATAGAACATTCCTAGTACTTCCTTAGTCATTAAATTCCCTTAGGATATCTTAAACACTTAAACTCTCCTTTAAATTTTGCCATGGGTTCTCTAGTATATAGTACTTCCTAACACATGGTTTTTCTCCATCAAACAACCAATACCACACAAATTCTCATCACAACACCTTAACACCCAACTTACACTAAAACTTCACCACATCATCATATAATGCTTAAACTTAAAATGCTTGGCACTTAGGCCCTTAAATAACAATAATCTTAACCACTGAATTTCCACATATATATGCCTTCAACCTGCGAATACACTCAACAAGGCTCCCATTGAAATAAAATGCTTCTTGTACTTCACCTTTACATCCTTAAACTATCTCTTTTCTCATTTGCTCCTTAGTCACAAGTTCACAAGAATAGTCATTGTTTCTCCTAGGTTTTATAGCACCTTCCCAATATAAACTCTACACTAAACTCATCATATACCCACATCTCATTCCCTTAAACAACAAAACACCTTAAGGTAAGTAATTTACCTTGTTTTCTCACAAGCTTAAAAGCTTTTCTCCTTAGGTTTTCTTTGTTCAATCTCGGTCACCAATGTGATTCTCCTTGCCAATGTTCTAACCAATATCCAATGACTCCAATGAGTACTAGATAACACATTAACCCTAAGGAACAAACCCTAGGTTTAAAAATATGTTTTAAGGTATGTAATTGTTTTTACCTTGGTTTCTCAAGACAAACTTGGATGTGAAGCAAGAAGGACCTCCTCTCTCCTTTGAAGAGTAGAAACAAGCTAGAACAAGGCATAAACATGGAGTCCCATGAGTATATTTTCGGTCATGTGAAGAAAATGGTGGAAACCTAGATTTTCTTACACTTTCTTTACCTTAAGAGAATGGAGATGCCAATGGAGTCTCCAAACTTGAATTTCCTCCTCTAATGGTGGTTTGACTTGGCACCAAAATGAGCTCTTGAAGTTTTGAAAAGATAGAAAGGAGGAGCTTGAGCTAACTAAGAAGAATATGTATTTTGTTTTGGATTTGGAGCTAAAATGAGCAAGATGTGGCCAAGGGAAGATGGAGCTTTCATGGAGGTGAGCTCTACGTGAATGGAGAAGAGAAAGAGAGAAAAAACCGTGTGAACAAGGGAGAATGAAGAAGTGAGGAGAGAGGTAAGTAAATGTGATATTTATCTTAAAAGGTGAATAGTGTTTTACTTTATAACTTACTTATTTTTGCTTTCTCTTTACTTAGCTAGATAAGTGTGGTGAGTCACACTTAAAAAACCGGCCCCCTTTAATGAATGAGGGTAGTTTAGTCTTTGTTGACCAAATGTCTCACTTATATAGACTTATGTTATAAACTAGCTTAATTAATTCACTATTCATCAAAAACAAGGCACATTGTTGTGAAATTTTTGATTTCCCATTGATATAGGCCTCCAAATGTGATACTATATAGTACACATATTAATTAAAGAGTAATGATGGACATTTAGCCATTCAAAACTCATTTACAAGACAATTTTTCAAAAACGTGCTTTAAGACTCCTTAAAGCCATTTTGGTTTAACTTGTTTTCAAGCTTGGTTTCTTTGGTAATTGACTTAAAATGACCATTAGGATTACTAAGGTCTTAGAACAATATTTGGGTACTCTCCCAAGTCTCCAAGCTTAGAGCACGTTTTGTTTAAACTGCTCTTTTGGTGTTTCCTTATATTTTCTTTGATTAGAAATGTTTCTAAGGCATTATTTAGCATCCTTATATCTTAGTTTATCATTTAAACACCATATCTAAGTTTGGGGTATTTCAATCTACCCCCCTTAAAAGAACTTTGTCCTCAAAGTTCACACATATGTTTAACCATTCACGGTACACAATACTCTTAATCTTAATACCACATCTTATATTCACATTCATACATCTCAAGACTCAAAGGTCAATCTCAAATACAATACATAAGTATTATACATAACTCAAACTTACACCGAAGTGTAGCAACTTACACAAATTCACATCTTAACAACCAAACAAACGACAAACATGATCGTTTCCTAACTCAAAAGCGAGGAAGCTCTACCCCCCTTAAAAGGGGTACGCCCCGTACCCTATACAGACGATCTAGTCAGTAAATAAAGAAGGGTACTTCGCCCTCATCTTATCCTCTAATTCCCACGTGGCCTCTTCGACATCCTGGTTAGACCAGAGAACCTTCACCAGTCGCACTGACTTGTGGCGAGTGTCCCTAGTCTTACTGTCCAAGATTCTCTGAGGAGTCTCCACGGATCATGTTGGTTCTAAAGTCAACCTCTCAGGTTCTAACACATGGGAGGGGTGGTGCATGTATTTCTTTAGCTGTGAAACATGAAAAACATCATGCACTTTACCCAGCTCAGCAGGTAAATTCAACCTGTAAGCAACCGGGCCCACCCGCTCCTAATCTCATAAGGACCAACAAATTTCGGGCTTAACTTGCCCTTCTGCCCAAACCTGAATACACCCTTCATCGGTGATACTCGCAGAAATACCTGGTCGCCCACTGCGAACTCCAGGTCCCGTCGTCGAACATCAGCATACGACTTCTGCCTATCTTGAGCAGCTTTCATGTTCTCCCTGATTTGCTGAACTTCAGCCTTAACTTGTTCTAAGTACTCTGGTCCTATAATGACCGTCTCACTCGACTCATCCCAGCAGAGCGGTGTACGACATGGTCTACCGTACAACGCTTGAAAAGGTGCCATCTTGATCGAAGCGTGATAGCTGTTGTTGTATGAAAACTCGATCAGATGCAATCTGTCAATCCAACTGCCCTGGAAGTCTAAGGCACATGCTCTCAGCATGTCCTCGAGTGTCTGAATAGTACGCTCAGTCTGACCATCTGTCTGAGGATGGAACACGGTACTCAGTTTGAGTTCTGTACCCAACGCTTCTCTGGTAGCTCTCCAGTACCTCGAAAGGAATCTGGTATCTCTATCTGACACTATGGTCTTTGGTGTGCCGTGATGCCTCATGATTTCTTTCTCAAATAACTCAGCTAATTTGGTCACCTTCCAAGTATCCTTCATCGGTATGAATCGGGCTACTTTGGTAAGGCGATCCACCACCACCCATATCATGTTGAGACCTCCCCTAGCAGGTGGAAGCCCAACTACGAAGTCCATGGAGATATCATGGAACTTCCACTCCGGAACTGGCATCGACTGTACCATTCCGCCCGGTCGTCTGTGCTCGAATTTCACCTTCTGGCATGTGAGACACCTTAAGACGAACTCGGTAACATCTGTCTTCATTCCCGACCACCAGAAGTATCTCTTCATGTCTTTATACATTTTAGAGGCTCCCGGATGGATGGAAACTGAAGAACAGTGTGATTCTCTAAGTATACGGTCTTTCAGATCCGTGTTACCTCGTGGTATGCATAATCGGCCCTTAAGTCTGATCAGATCATCGTCATGAAGTCTGAAGTCGTATTTCTGACTCTCAAAGGTACCATCTGTCAGCCTCTGTCTGACTTCTCTCATATACTCATCAGTCCTCTGAGCCTCTCGCACCTCATCAACCAAGCTGGAGAAAGAAACTAGCGAATGGAGTGAGTGTGCTCGACGGCTCAGGGCATCTGCTACAACATTGGCCTTCCCTTCTTTGTATTGGAGGTCAATGTCATAGTCTTTCAGAAATTCTAACCATCTCCTCTGTCGAAGATTTAACTCCTTCTGAGTGAATATGTATTTCAAACTCTTATGATCGGTGTAGATCGTGACACTAACCCCGTATAAGTAGTGGCGCCATATCTTCAAAGCGAAGACTACAGCTCCCAGCTCTAAATCATGTGTGGGGTAGTTCTCCTCATGTTTCTTCAACTGGCGTGAGGCATATGCCACCACCTTGCCATGTTGCATGAGCACGCAACCCAGCCCTCTGCCGGATGCATCACAATAAACCTCAAAGCCCTCTGTACCGTCTGGAATGGTCAGTACCGGTGCAGTGGTCAGTGAGTCCTTCAAGCGCTGAAAAGATCTCTCACAGTCATCTGTCCACAGAAATGGTGCATCTTTCTTCATCAGACTGGTCATCGGCTTCGCGACCTTGCTGAAATCTCTAACAAACCTCCTGTAGTAACCTGCCAGACCGAGAAAGCTCCGGATGTCGGTAACAGTCTTCGGCCTTGGCCAGGTACGTACGGCATCAATCTTTGCTGGATCCACTGCGATCCCAGCATCTGAGATGACATGACCTAGGAAAGAGACCTGGTCAAGCCAAAACTCACACTTGGAGAACTTAGCATATAGCTGGTTCTCCCTCAATATTTCTAACACCCTCCTCAAATGTTCCTCATGCTCAACCTTAGACTTTGAATATATCAGAATGTCATCAATAAAAACCACAACCGACTTGTCCAGCTGCTCCCGGAACAAGCGGTTCATCAGATCCATAAACTTCGCCGGTGCGTTCGACAAACCGAACGGCATCACTGTAAACTCATAGTGGCCGTATCGTGTCCGGAATGCCGTCTTCTCAATGTCTCCCTCCTTAATGGCTATCTGATGATACCCCGATCTGAGATCAATCTTGGAAAACACAGATGCTCCCTTCAACTGATCGAACAGATCGTCAATGCGGGGTAGTGGGTACTTATTCTTCACTGTCACTGCATTCAGCTCTCTGTAGTCGATGCAGAGGCGGAGACTACCATCCTTCTTCTTCACGAAGAGGACTGGCGCTCCCCATGGTGACACACTTGGTCTAATGAATCCTTTATCCAACAAATCTTTCAGTTGTTCTTTTAACTCAGTCATTTCTGCGGAGCCATACGGTATGGTGCTTGGCTATCGGTCCGGTACCAGGTAGCAGCTCAGTGGTGAACTCTACCTTCGAGTGGGTGGCATGCCGGGCAGTTCCCGTGGGAATAAGTCGGGGAACTCCGACACTACCGGTAAGTCGGGGTCGAACTCAGGGTCTCTCTCTATGTCCTGTACATAGCAGAGGTATACTTCTTCCTTTCTCCTTAATTCTCTATGCATTGCCATGGCGGTGATGATCTTAGTCGAAGGCTCTCTGGGCCTCTGGCGGTATGATATTGTTACCCCAGATGGACTCCTGAGCAGTAATCTATGCTCGGCGCAGAGGATACGTCCCTTGTGCCGCTCCAACCAGTTCATCCCGAAGATAACATCAAATCCTAGCTTACTGAACTCAATGAAACTGACTGGGAAGTCTTCCCCTTGAATACTGATGGTGGCTCCTCGGTAGTAACGAGTGCAACGAACCTTCTCCTTAGACGGGAGCGTAACCGTGAAGTCGGGTAGCTCATCAGCGTCTAGCCCCAACCTGCTCGCAAATGATGCAGAGACAAAGGTATGCGAGGCCCCTGAGTCGAAGAGAACTGATGCCTCAATCCCATTGATCGGAAAGGTGCCGGTGAGGATAGTACCGCTAGCGTCGGCCTGTGCCTCTGTGAGTATGCTTAGTGCACCTTCCGTACCGAGTCCATAACCTAATTGTGTTCACAAGCTTCATGAGTATTGATGGTATAACAAGAGTCGTAACAATTATATGAACAACACTGTTATTTTATTCATGACCATCGTGTTTACAACATGTGCTTCAATCTTACATCTCATTTCTCATCTTATTCTAACATTACATGGCTAATATTGTCTAAAGGTTAGGTTTAATCTTCCTGGTCTCATATGCGTCGCATTGATTACTGCTGACGGTGCTGTATTCAGCTTGATTCTCTTAATCCCATGGTACAACATCCTTGATTCTCCTCCCAAAATTAATACATCACCTGACTTAAGTACTATCTTATCTGCACGGTCCGCACGCTTCTGCTCGCCGTATAAAAACTCCGCATCATCTCCAATGGACCAAGACATACGGGTATCCCTCTTCGAGAGACTCCGTTGTCTCGTCCTTATCCTGGTGTAGTCCCAGTTTCCCATCTTTTTCGTAGAAGTTTACAATGCAAATGTCTGGCTGGATGTCTGGAATCGGTTCAGCTTCCAACTGCTGAGCGATTTCCATGACTTGTGTAATGACTGGATGGAACTCTTCGGGTATTCCCGGTGGTGAGACTCCATCTTGCTCCCTTGTGGTTTGGTAATTCTTGGCATACGGATTCCAATCCTTGCCCAAGCTCATCATCTTTAACTTCATCCTTGCTCCCCCTGGGTATATCCGGTGTGTAAAAACCTCCCGGTCCCATCCCTAGTTGATTGCATCTCCTGATGATGGCTATTTGTGCGTCGGGTGTCAGGTATCCCCTTAATAAAATCATACCTGGGCGGATAACCTGACATTGTTCGGTTGGAAAGTGTACAGTTTCGATGTCGGTGTGCTCCGGGCTAGGTGTAGATGGTATTGGGTAGCAGATGTTGAATCTTCCTAGAGTGGTAGTAGGTTATATCTCACTTAAGTTCTAATCTCATCTTATTCTTACTTAACTCATTTATTCACCAAACATGCATGATAATGCGATAAGCAGGTAGTTTTACTACTAAATGGTTATAGTGGTACCTGGCCTCGATGAGGGCTCAGGCTCATCGTCCCGGTCCACCATGTGTAGAGTGGGCCCCGTCTTCTGGGTCGCCCGTGGGTTCTTGTCCGCCGGCTGCTGCACTTTCCTCTGACCGTCAGATCCAGCTCCCTGATCGGTCTTGCCCTTGCCCCTGGTGTCGGGCTTATAGGCTCTGCTAGCAGGGTTCCGGTAACACTCATAAGCTCGATGCCCGTAGACACCACAGAAGTTGCACTCCACCTTATTCCCCTTACAGTCGAGCCCGGGGTGGTCCTTGTGACACCATCTACAGATGAAGCGTCGCTGGTAGCCACCACCGGCTCCCCTCTCAGTCTCAGATCCTGATGATTCATATTGTCAATTCTCTTATCTCAAACGGTTACTAATTTATTTCTTAACTCATTCAATATCAATTTT
Source organism: Limonium bicolor (assembly GCA_023374045.1). Taxonomy (NCBI): domain Eukaryota; kingdom Viridiplantae; phylum Streptophyta; class Magnoliopsida; order Caryophyllales; family Plumbaginaceae; genus Limonium; species Limonium bicolor. Next base: position 145,732,178 of record CM041778.1, read on the forward strand.
TCTCACCCTTTGGCGCCTTAGAGCGCAGTGGTGTAGCTGCAATAGCATAGGTCAGCTTCAATGGCTCTTCCGAAGCCTTCTCCTTTTCCTCCTTCCCTTTCGGGTTCTGATTCTTCTGGGCCTGAGGCTGGTACTTTTGTTTCTTGTACCCACCTTGCCCTTGACTCTCTGAGCTTTTACCAGCACTCTTCCTCTTAGCATTCTCCTCGTCCCTCAGCTGGACGGTAATCTCAACCTTAGCAGCGGCATGATAGCACTCTGCTTTTCCAGTATTAGTCTCACTTATTTCTCATAATCTAAATCTTATTCATCACTTACTCAAATTTCAATCGTTCTTATTACCTGCAAGGTAGTGTAACTCGTCGGCCCCATGCCGTAGCGGAGTCGATGGCTAAGCCCGCCATAGAAGCGGTCCACCAAGATCTGGTCAGAATACCCTAGACCTGGCAGAAGACGGAGCAAGGCAGTGAACTCTGAGTAATACTCGTCCACTGTCATCTTGTCCGACTGCTTAAGCGCATCCAACTGCAAGCGCTTCTTCGTCTGGACATGGGCGGGGTAGTACTTTGCCCGTAGCAAGGCGGTGTACTGCTCCCAGCCGAACTCTGGATTGGCCACATGCTCGGCCCTCACCAGCTTCCACCAATCGCCTGCCGCCCCCTTCAGGTAGAAAGCAGCTAAGCGCACCTTGATCCCAGCAGGGACATCAAGGGTCTCGAAGGCGGTCTCCAGCTCGGAGATGTACGCCTCAAGCTTGGCGGGATCGGTCTCCCCCTTAAAATGAGCGGGTCGAAGGTCTGATAGGCTCTTCACCCAGTTTGGTTCCCTAGGTTGTGGCGGTGGAGGTGGTGCACCCACACCAGGCTGATAGCCCATGTGCCCTAAAGCGGCAGCTACGATCTCTGCGATCGTCTGCCCTCCAGGTATCCCTGGAATATCCTCACCCCGGCCGCGACCTCGGCCTCCTCTAGGGCGTCCTGCCATCTGAACAAGCATAACTTACATTAGATTCGTACTCACCATTGTTTTGGTTAGTAAGTTTATAACGTCCGTAGACGGTAAAGACAATCCACACTTATTAGTGGTCATCTGACTCTACTCACTCTAACTTCTCACACCCTTAACCCAACACTTATTCCTTAACTTATATCCTAACTCGGTGGTTACTTATGTCCGGTATTTCTTGATCAGAGCGTAACTACGCTCTGATACCACTTTTTGTAACACCCCATCCAAAGCCTATCGTGGTTATCGCAATCTGAACACTTAATCGAATACGTCGCAGCGGAAATAAACAACACCTGGACCTTGCCACGGTCTGATCGATAGAATATACCGGCTTAAATACTTACAATACTTATCCAAAAACACTTACCCACCAACTTAACATCAACATTCTCAATACCACAACCAACCGAGTGCTAGTATCTTATACACAATCCCAAACTTACATCAGTTTAATATAAACAGTCGGGTGCACAGGCGCAACCCGAACTCAAAATAAGAGTCCCATCCTAAGACTAACCGCTCCTACTCTCGTAGTGCGTCCTCATGGGCCTCTTACCTGCAAGTGTAAAAATAGCCCCCGAGGGGGTCAGCACGAATGCTGGTACACCCTCTCATGGCCCCCAAGCTAACGGGGCTACGACGACTATTGTCGATAGCATGGAAATTGATTACATACACAAGCATAATATGAAGTGCAATAACAATAACCACAGATGAACATACATAGTTCACAAACAATGAACGACTCAAGCGTTCCCTTATCAAGTGGGTTAGTAACCCCCTCCTTAGTCCTCATTTCCTTAATCTCAGTTCCTTACCTTACCTTAATCTTAATCTCAATCTTAATCTTAATCTCAGTATACAAACCTTTCCTGGAAGGGATTGGTTGTAGCTTAAATCGAACCTGGGATTTAGGTGATCCCACCGCACCATCTTAATGCCACCTACTCTGGACGGGAGTCCAGCGTAGCTGAGCCGGCAACCGGCCCTAGGCTACAAGTCCGAAGACAAGTCCTTAAGCGGAGGGCGGATCTGATTCAGATACCGTCCCCCTTTTTCCTTAGCATGCATGACCGGAGATCGGTCCCGGGTTTCCTCACTCAAGTTCCAGTTAGTAAACATCTTAAACACCATGTGCTAGCTAAGCCTTAACGGGCATTAACCAACAACCATCAAACTTAACTCTTATTCTTAACTCAGTAAGTACTAAACTTGGTTAGTAACAATCTCAAATCTCGCGGGTTAGTGTAAATATAACACAATCACAACGAGAACAATATAACCGGTTGCATGCTTTATCTTGTTTTAGTCATAGCAAATAAACAGATAGCACACAAGCCGAGGGACACCTCGTTAGCAAGCAGGTCACAAGAAGGATTGTACCGTTCACCGTCGATCGTTGTTTGTTTAACCTTCCTCGGGGTCCCAATTCACAAACCTAAAACATTCATTCATTTTTAGGTTATTAGTTATTTGCACCTTACTTAACTCACTTAGTCCCTAAGGACTTCCATTCAATAACCTCTCAAGTCTTTATCACTTAGCTTACAAACTTAACTTTAAACATTAAAACTTATACTTAATCTTAACTTAATTCCTTAAGTTCTTAGGGTCCCAATCATTACTACCCTACCAAGGGTATACCTCCTTACCCATTACCATTCTTAGAATTTGAAATTTCTCTTTTTTTTTTGTTTTTAGGCTCGACCGGACTTACCGACCGGACTTGCCAAGTCCGGTCCATTCCAGTACCCTTTTACCGTTGGAAAATTCTACCCTGACCGGACTTACAAGTCCGGTCCTATGTCCGGTCGATTCCAGAGACTTATTACCGTACAAAATTCATGCCGACCGGACTTGACAAGTCCGGTCCCATGTCCGGTCCATTCCAGAAACATTTTCCCTCACAAAACACAAGCCCGACCGGACTTGTAAGTCCGGTCCCCAAGTCTGGTCGATTCCAGAAACATTTTCCGGTAGTGTAACAGAGCCCGACCGACCTTGCAAGTCCGGTCCTAAGGCCGGTCGGCTCTAGAAACTTGTTTCTAAATTCTCTTTCAACTCCAAACTTCTCCTCATATATTCTAATATGTTATAACCTCATTTGGGCACCTCAAATACACCTTAATCCCTCCTTAAAATACCTTAAATCATCCATCAAGACCCACCTTAGTCATTATGCATTTTCCTTGTAATAATGCTAACACTTGTAATGCTTTCCTCTAGGTTTCTAGGTGGTGGTTCGTACCTAGTGTAACCACTATGCCAAATGTTTTCTTCACCACTATAACATCATCTCCCAAGCATCTCTCACTATCTAAAACTCTTTTAATCATTTACTTAAAGTTCCTTAACAAGTCTAAACTTCCATCATCATCACATTATTTCCTTCCTAGTTGTGCATCAACATTTGCCTAAGTCCTAAACACTCGAATACATTCTCTTGATTCCTAAATCCTCCATGGTGATACCTAAGTCATCATAAGTCATTAAAACACCTTAACTTCACCCTTTTTCATCAAGACAACCCATAGAACATTCCTAGTACTTCCTTAGTCATTAAATTCCCTTAGGATATCTTAAACACTTAAACTCTCCTTTAAATTTTGTCATGGGTTCTCTAGTATATAGTACTTCCTAACACATGGTTTTTCTCCATCAAACAACCAATACCACACAAATTCTCATCACAACACCTTAACACCCAACTTACACTAAAACTTCACCACATCATCATATAATGCTTAAACTTAAAATGCTTGGCACTTAGGCCCTTAAATAACAATAATCTTAACCACTGAATTTCCACATATATGCCTTCAACCTGCGAATACACTCAACAAGGCTCCCATTGAAATAAAATGCTTCTTGTACTTCACCTTTACATCCTTAAACTATCTCTTTTCTCATTTGCTCCTTAGTCACAAGTTCACAAGAATAGTCATTGTTTCTCCTAGGTTTTATAGCACCTTCCCAATATAAACTCTACACTAAACTCATATACCCACATCTCATTCCCTTAAACAACAAAACACCTTAAGGTAAGTAATTTACCTTGTTTTCTCACAAGCTTAAAAGCTTTTCTCCTTAGGTTTTCTTTGTTCAATCTCGGTCACCAATGTGATTCTCCTTGCCAATGTTCTAACCAATATCCAATGACTCCAATGAGTACTAGATAACACATTAACCCTAAGGAACAAACCCTAGGTTTAAAAATATGTTTTAAGGTATTAATGTGATTGTTTTACCTTGGTTTCTCAAGACAAACTTGGATGTGAAGCAAGAAGGACCTCCTCTCTCATTTGAAGAGTAGAAACAAGCTAGAACAAGGCATAAACATGGAGTCCCATGAGTATATATTTTCGGTCATGTGAAGAAAATGGTGGAAACCTAAATTTTCTTACACTTTCTTTACCTTAAGAGAATGGAGATGCCAATGGAGTCTCCAAACTTGAATTTCCTCCTCTAATGGTGGTTTGACTTGGCACCAAAATGGAGCTCTTGAAGTTTTGAAAAGATAGAAAGGAGGAGCTTGAGCTAACTAAGAAGAATATGTATTTTGTTTTGGATTTGGAGCTAAAATGAGCAAGATGTGGCCAAGGGAAGATGGAGCTTTCATGGAGGTGAGCTCTACGTGAATGGAGAAGAGAAAGAGAGCAAAGAAACCGTGTGAACAAGGGAGAATGAAGAAGTGAGGAGAGAGGTAAGTAAATGTGATATTTATCTTAAAAGGTGAATAGTGTTTTTACTTTTAACTTACTTATTTTTGCTTTCTCTTTACTTAGCTAGATAAGTGTGGTGAGTCACACTTAAAAAACCGGCCCCCTTTAATGAATGAGGGTAGTTTAGTCTTTGTTGACCAAATGTCTCACTTATATAGACTTATGTTATAAACTAGCTTAAATAATTCACTATTCATCAAAAACAAGGCACATTGTTGTGAAATTTTTGATTTCCCATTGATATAGGCCTCCAAATGTGATACTATATAGTACACATATTAATTAAAGAGTAATGATGGACATTTAGCCATTCAAAACTCATTTACAAGACAATTTTTCAAAAACGTGCTTTAAGACTCCTTAAAGCACATTTTGTGTTTTAACTTGTTTTCAAGCTTGGTTTTCTTTGGTAATTGACTTAAAATGACCATTAGGATATTACTAAGGTCTTAGAACAATATTTGGGTACTCTCCCAAGTCTCTCCAAGCTTAGAGCACGTTTTTGTTTAAACTGCTCTTTTGGTGTTTCCTTATATTTTCTTTGATTAGAAATGTTTCTTAATGTTTCTAAGGCATTATTTAGCCTCCTTATATCTTAGTTTATCATTTAAACACCATATCTAAGTTTGGGGTCTTTCATATACGATGGCTTGATGAGAGAGCATCCATACAATAGACACACAAGATGGTGATAAAGGACCACTTTGCCTCAAACCTCTATGAGGAACAAAAGTACGCCTTGGGAGCTCATTCATTAGCACTGAAAATGAGACTGAAGTGATCAATTTTCCACTAATTGAATCCATCTATAATGGAAGCCCATACTTTGTGCAACATCTATAATAAATGACCAATCTACTCTATGAAAATCCTTTCTCATATTCAATTTAAGAGCAAAATGACCTCTTCTTGATGCTTTTGAAATCTTAATAGAGTGAAAAAATTTGTGAGCTGTGACAATATTGTCAAATATCGAACGTCTTGGGACAAATGCACCTTGATCCCCAGAGGTTACAAATTTCATCATCTCCTTTATACGATTGAACAAAACCCTTGAAATAACCTTGTACAATGTATTGCATAAAAAGATGGGATGAAAGTCTTTCATGGTGTTTGCTTCTGTCGTTTTAGGTATAAACACAATGTGAGTATGGTTCAGAGCACGAGGCATAGCATTTGTATCCAAAACCAGAAGAGCGTTATTAGCAAACTCCTTCCACACAATATCCTAATATGTTTTCAGAAAAGTTCCATTAATACTATCTGGACCAGATGCTTTTATCGGGTTCATTTCACGCAGGGCAAGTATCACTTCATCTCTGCTATAAGCTTGACCAACTTGATCATGGATATGTTATGCAACCCTATTCTCAACGCATGTAAGAAGGTGAGGGTTGGAGATGGGTTGCATAGTTTGGGACGGTTGGAGCATGAAGATGTTTATGAGATAGTCAACCACATCAACAGAGTTAGTCGCATTACCCAAAACAAGACAGAGTCACTCAGCCTTAAAAGATCGAGAGACTCTGTCGATTAGTTGTGAAAATTAAGGAGCAACAACATCGACCATTCAATAGTTCCAACTGTCAAACTTGAGCAGAAATTATCTCAACATGGAAGTAATCTGAAGACTGGGCTCGTGCTGCCGAAACTCACGCTTTGAACAAGTTAGTTCCTAAAATTTAGGAACTAACTCTCTACAACTGTCATGTCTAGCTTTTGTATAAATAGGGTTGTAACTTCCATTTATTCTTTAAGCTTTCTAAGATATTTTTACTATGAGAAACATCATAGAGAGTTGTGTCTGCATTAGAGAGAGAGAGAGAACAGTACTAGTTTTAGTTAGCGCACATCGATAGACTCGTTCTAGGTAGGTCCTAGTCTCAACACACTAATCATTGAACTGATTAGAAGTTATGTTGGGTAAGTGAGTGAGAACCGTTACGTAGATCTTTTATACTTAGTGGTTGTGTAAGTTGTTTTGTTTGACCAGGAAATATAATAACTTATATTGTGTATCCTACAGAGTTCGTTTAAGTCTTTCCATCTTTTGAGTATATTCTCAATTAGTTCGTGTGAGTCTTTCCACGTTTTAAATTCAAGTAACTTCTTCTGCATCCTTTGTTCGATTGAGTCAAACCATCTCACAAACTCACACCTTGAGTTGTTTGAGTCAGCTATCTGATCCTCCATGTGGTATTAGAGCCTCGTTTAGCTGACATTCCATCTAGAAGAAACGACAGATTTTTTTACCAACCAAAACAACAAAATACACTTCGAGCATGCAACACTCACTTCCACGAATTACGATCATTAGAAGAATGAAATCGAGCAACACATCGAGTCAGTCAACTCTAAATTATGGGAGATCGTCATTGGATGAGACCTCCCAGTCAATCCAGATCAATCTACATGGACTGCTAATGAGCGTTAAAGGTATGAGCTGAATCAACAAGCATCGATCTTGAACCATCTACACTTGCATATCCATTCTAGAGTAGAGAAGAGTCGATCATTGCAAGACAGCAAATGAAATTTAGACTCTTCTCTAGGCACTCGCGAAGGAGTCACTAAGCTAAATAAATGCAAGGCTCAAGAGCTCATAATGGATTACGAGAATTTTCTCCAAAATCCAGGTGAGTCTTTAGAAGATGTGTTTGATCGCTTTTACTTACTAACAACTACCATGCAGGAAATCAATATCCTATCGGATAGGGAGAGTGTCTTGCACAAGTTGCTTAATAGTCTCAGAGAAGAGTGGCTGAAAATGTAGTTTCCACCAAAGCTTGCAACGATCTATCCAAATGAAGCTATCAGGGCTGAGGCTCTTATTTATAGTTAGTGGATAAGTACAAGACGAACGTCAAAAAGAAGTGTGGTAATACAACTTCTTCTTTTAGCCAAATTATTGCAATTAATGATCAAGATTTGTAGGTAAAGACACACTGCTGGAAAAAAAAGAATAAACAACGCCCCTTTAAAAACGGTTATATTGTAAATCATTTTTTTATCATAGGTCGGACATCTTAATAAACGCTTTGCTTACGAAGCGTTGTTTACGTTATCGCGCCCAAAGACAAAAACAACGCTTTATGAATACGCGTTCTTTATATGTAACATATAAAAAACGCTTCACACAGGAAGCGTTTTTTATGTCTTTGGGCGCGATAACATAAAGAACACTTCAGTTAAGAAGCGTTCTTTATGCTACTTACGGTCAACATAAAGAACGCTTCTTAAGTGAAGCGTTCTTTATGTTACCTAAATTATAAACACTTTTCACCCTCCCGTCCAGTCTTCTCATCAATTTAAAAAAATATTTTGGTTATTTGGTTAACCGAAATATTCTCTTCAATAACCGAAAACCGAACTGAAATAAAATTCGGTTAACCAAAAACCAAAATTTAAAAAAACGGTTAAAAAAACAAAAAAAAAATTCAGTTTTCGGTTATAACAGCAGTGTGCTTAGTGGAAAATATTGATTGGTTTGAAACACATCAGTAGTATTATTCCATTCATTTTCAGGAAGCTCAAAGGGTGAATCATGAGGAGGTGAAACATTAGGCGGGTCCGAAGGCTGTCAAAAACGTAAGAAAGTACTTACTTTAGTAACCGAAGAAGTGTACAAGATGAAGTGTCTGTCCATAACGGATTTGTTAGCATATAGTCCGGAACGGACCAAAAGGTGTGACGTCCAAAACGGACATCTGAAAAACAGTCCATTTCGGACACTACAATAACATCCAAAAAACGGACGTTTAAAAAACGTCTGTTTTAGACGCCTCTAATGGAATTTATTACACCTGTTCACGAGACGAACAACTAAAAGCGGGCGTTGATGGTCCATAAAACAGACCACATAAAATGGATTGAAAATAAAAAAGTGAAAATTTGATTAAATTTTACCTTTAGATCATCCGAAAAAGTACTTTCCTTATACCAAGGTTCGTTCAAATCGAATATAAAGTCATTGTTCGATTCCCTCTGCTGCTTCCTTTTATGATTGAGTATAAACTGTATTTTATCTCCGAGAGTTTGTTTTCTCCCCCCTATACCTAAATGTTCTTTCTCCTCCTCCATTGTACTGTTTGATTTTAATAATTCCACGTCTTCTATTTATAATGTTTTAACCATATATATAAAGTTTTTTTATCTTCTTAGAAATAGCTTCTTTTTTTTACAAAATTGTCTTATTTTTCCCCTTTTCTCCTTTGAAACCATATATATAAATTTTCCTTTTTATCTTAAAAAGGTGATTTTTTTTCAAAAATCAGAAAATAATTAATAGAATTGAAACTTTTGTAATAATATGATTTACTTTTTTTAAATAAATATACATTTTTTTGCAATCACGAATTCTAAAAAATCAACTTCATTTATAACTGTAAAATCTAAAAAACTAACTACATATTTTTCATAATGACTGCATTAACTAAAAATCTGACCGAAAAATGAACACTTTCTAACACAATGTACAAGATTATTTACGTCTGATATCAACCTTCAAAAGTACTCAGAGTTTAATGTTATTTTTATAAAAGTAATTAGCCATATGTCTATGTGTGATTGATCCAATATGATAATTAGGCTATACTAAAATCTACCTGTAATGACAACCCATAATTGATTAACCATAAATACACCAAATAGCTTAAAAACACAACATTTTGGTGGCTATTATCCAGCATGTAGTATTAAAATTTATAACTCAAACATTTATTGCTAAATTCTTGGCTACATGCATATGTAGCCAAAGATGGCTATATTGACTATACAACCAACAATGAAAATATGTACAATGAATAAATATAACTGGTCCAATAAATAATTATATTGAAAGTGCTATTTTTATGTATAATATTTGTTATATAAGCAATGTACAAGTTTTATAGATGTAATATAGCTATCTTTGGCTACATGTGGGTGTGACCAAGACTTGTTGTTATTATTATCTTATACCACAATTGTAATGCCCAACCTTAATCTGATATTTTTTGTGCAGAAGCAAGACCCCAAGGGGCTCTTATGGATTAAGTCATGAGACCGATTAGGCATCATACTACACATTGTGGAAAGCCTAGCCATCCACTTACCCACAAGCAAGAATCAAGAGTGGACTTAAACCTCCCAACGACAAGTCCCTTCACTAGCTCACATTCCCGGGGCCCGAACACCTCCGGTCGTATGCCGGGTCGCAGCTCAGACTGAGTTAGCTCTGTCCCTTTCACTGCATCCCAAGTACTTGTCTGCCCATAGCGGCCACAATCGTCCTCCTAACCATCACGCTCTTATCGACCCGATAGTCAAGGACCAACAATTAGTGCGAGTCAGTAAGGTGTGCTAACGCGGGATACATTGCACCATGTCTACGCTCTTGTCCAAGACTCAACTCATGTCGAGCCGTAAGATGACTCTGATGTGCAATGCCCTCTGCACCGTTCATGGCATGAGTCAAACTAACGGGACAACCCATAGTTGCTTCATGCTCGTGGTCACACTAGCACTCGTAACCCATGGGCCAGTATTGAGCACAATGTGCTCATGCTGTTGGAGTCACTACCAATCCACCCTAGCAGTTTGCATGCCCGAAGGCATGTCCGGTCCTCATCAGGCCCGGACAGATCTCCTCCACAACACCCGCTAAATTGGCCCTCACTCGAGTCATAAGCTGACACCACTCATATTGGCCAAGACAACCTCTAGTTTCTTCGTGCTCGTGGTCACGCTGACACTCGCAACCTAAGGACAGCGCTGAGCACAACATGCTCATGCTATTGAAGTCGGTACCAACCTACCCTGGTAGCATCCATGCCAAAGGCATGCCCGATCCTCATTAGGCCCGAACGGATGTCCTCCACAACACCCGCTAACTCAGCCCTCGCTTGAGTCATAAGCTGACACCACTCAGCTCGGCTATGACAACCCCTAGTTGCTTCGTTCCCGTGGTCACACCGGCATACACATCCCAAGGGTAGCACTGAGCACAATGTGCTCATGCTATTGGAGTTGCTACCAAGCCACCCTGGCAGCATGCATACCAACAAATAAAATGCGCCACACCTAGTAAAATTATATGTGTTTGATACATCCACGCTAACCATATGTAGCTTTAGGATACCTTTTTTATTAAAAAAGAAGCTTTAGGATACTAACTCCCCCATTAATGGGACAATGGGGAAATTCTTGTGCGCTAGGCTTAAGTCCTAGACCTTGTTGATGAATACATATTACATTATGGAAGCATATCTGTCCCCGAACATTTTAGACTGAATTTTAACGGTTAGATAAATCAATAATATAATAAATGATCCAAATTAAAATAAATTTAAAAACCTGTCTTGTTGTCAGTTATCGATGACAACTACTATTTACATATATAAACAACGTACCAATCTTAACATATAATAGAATAAGTTGTTTTATGTAATGGCACCAAGGTACCATACATGACTGTTAATGCAAGTTTTTTATTGATCAAACTCAATCCAAGTAACAGACACAAAAGTCTGAGTCTTGACCTGACTACGGGTGGCGCCTTGCTAATCAAGAATCCGATCAGAGTAAATCTGGATTTTTATCTGTAGACTGTTTAGATTATATTTAAAGTAAAATTCATTTTAGTTGAAATCTAAACCATCTTAGTTGATATCTTTGGGGAATTTATACTTAGATAATATTTTGTCCTTAATGATAAAAATCTTACATATTGTTCTGCAATGATTATAAATAGAAGATGGGAGGATAAGAATGGGTGTGGGTTTTTAGAGAGAAAAGGAGAGGTGATCTCGTGTGATTAGAAAATGAAAGTCTGTTATTGTAATTCGATTAGGGTTGGAGAGAAACTTAATTAAAATACGTGTTTACTCATTAGATAGGTTGTTCTCTATGAGTGTGAGGGTGTATTGAGTTCAATACAAGTTAATAAAAGTGATCATTCCTGTGAATTATCTAAACACTCTCTAATCTTTGTTCTTCATGAGTCTAATACTCAGCCTTCGTGTTTGTTGTGAATAACAAACTCACTAAGAACAACGCTTTTGTGTTCATTGTGTGTGACTAACTCATAAAGAACAACGCTCTAGGAACTTACAATTGGTATCAGAGCAGGTTCCCCTTCAGTGTTCGAAGAAAAATCTTCAGGGGTGATCAAGATGAGTTCCTACAATGTCAAGGCACCAAAGCTCACCAAATTCAACTATGCTTGCTGGTGTGAAAAGATGGGGGATCAACTCATGTCCATTGACTATGGCTGCATTCGGTATGGTATATTTGTGGTTGTTTTGGTCTGGTTGTTTTAGCTGGCTGTTTTGTGGTAGTTTTGTTGGTTGTTTTTAGGGGTGGCAATTTCAACACGACCCGTATGACCAACACGAACCTGACACGAAGTTAGCGGGTTTGGGTTTTAAAATTTGACACGATTAAATAAACGGGTCAACCCGAACACGACTCGTTTAATAACCGTGTCGGGTTTGGGTTTAAGGTATGTAATCCGCTAACCCGTTTAAGTAATTTATATTAAATAAATATATATTATAAATTATAGATTATTCATTTTTTTATCAAATTTTAATATAAATAAGATATATAAATATTAAAATTAAGTATTTAACTAAATTAAAGTTAATAATATCATAGAATGACAAATCTAATGTTAATTAATCAAATTATATTCTTTTATATAACTAAACATGTTAGGTTTGAGTTAAATATACGCGAATTTGAGTTTTAAATTTGGACATAATTAGTTAATTGGGTCAGACGGGTCAACCCGTTTGATAACTCGGTCAACCCGTTTAATAAACGGGTCGGGTTTGGGTTTCATATTTTGACACGATTAATTAAACGGGTTGGGTCGGGTCAACCCGTTTAATAAACGGGTCGGGTTTGGGTTTAGCCTAACACGACCCGTGAACCCGTTTTGCCACCCCTAGTTGTTTTGTGGCTGTTTTGAAAACTAGTGTTCGGCAGACGACGGTTTCGTCTGGGTGTTTTGAATAAGTTAGTTTTGTGCAGTGCGTTTACTGTTTTCGTTATTACAATTAAAAATTTTATATTACATTTTAAAACAATTTTTTGTTAATAAAGTTAAAATATATGTAGATATTCAATTATAGCCTTTAATAATTAATATTCTTTATTAATATTTCAGTGACAATTAATTTATAATATGTATACATATTAATTTATAAATAAATTTTTTACATATTTTTGAAAAAAATAAAGAAATAAACCATTGTATTTAGAGCAAATATATTAGATGTTATATATAAAAATATAATTTTATGGATCATATATTAGTATTTAATATAATATTTCAAATGTATTAACACTTAAGATTATTTTAATTTTTAATGGAATAAATAATATCATTGAAATGAAATAGCAATTCTTTCCAATAATAAAATAATTGACTGTAAGCGAATATATATATATAGATATCACTTATTATTTTATTATTATCTATTGTTTAATTGTTGATAAAATATATTTTTTAAACATATATTTGTAGTAAAAACAATATATTCTATTCAATTAAATATTACTTAATGAAATTCAAAAATATAAATTTAAATTTAATACTGGATATGCCAAAAAATGAAAAATAACGTATATTAGCATATAAAATTATTCTTTAATTATTAAGCATTGTATAAAACATATAATAACTTTGATATATTGACAAACCATAATAGTTTGTACAAATAGTTTTGTAATTAATTATTACTTAGCAAGTTGAATACTTATAATTGATATTTTTAAAATATACTACAAATATTTTGTACTCTAATAATTTTGATATAATTGAAAGTTTACATCGTAATTTTTATTAGTTTGCTCTTTTCCTTGTAGAATATTTTATTAGAATTGATAGATAGTAATAGTTTTAAGAGACTATTTATCCGTATCTGAATAAACAATTTAGAAAAACACTACTAGTTTTAAACTATTGTTCTATATTATTTTCATTAATTTATAATTTAGTATACCAATCTTTATAAAAAAAACTAAAAATAAAAAAGGGAAAATAAACTAATTTATAATATATTAATCTATATATTTCAATTTTAATTTAATTTTGTGTCAAATTTAATATATAATATCATTTTTAACGTATAATAATAAATATTGAAAATTTAAATTAATTAATATTATTAAAATGTTCTCGCCCCCTAATTACAGTTTTCTGGCTCCGCCTCTGTTTACGGTATTCACATAAATTGTTGGTTGTTTTGTGGTTGTCTTGTGCTGGTATATTTGTGACTATTTTGAAAATTGTTGTTAGGAGGTGGTGGCTTGGCATTTTTTATCAAAAATGCCACATTTATATCACAGAAATGCCATGTCCGAACGCAACCTATGATTTATGGACAATAGTTACTGAGGGAGATTTTGAACCACAGATTCTTGAACATGGAGTATATAAACCAAAGCCCAACAAGGATTGTAACGATAAGAACAAGCAAGCTTTGAGGGTGATTGTCTCGCCACTGTCTAAGGGCGACCAACAAAAAGTCTTAGGTATTTGTTCTGCTAAGGAGGTCTGGAGTTTCCTCAAAATAGCCTATAAAGGAACTGACTCAATAAAAAAGAATAAAGGAAAATTGTACAAGAATCAATTCGAAAGCTTGAAGATGCAAGACGGTGAGTCTGTTACTCAGACTTTGAAGAAATTTGACAAGAAACTTAGTGACATGAAGGTTGTTGGAGTAACACTAGATAATCCCAGTATACTACACTGTTGGAAACCACAAAAGATCTATCCAAGATGTCTCTGGAGGAGTTAAGTTCTGAACTCATGGTCTATGAGGGAAAGACAAAAGGAGAAACTTCTACCTCATTAGCACCAATCAAGGATCTGGCCTTGAAAGCATATGTTACTACAACAGAGTTAAAGGATGAGGATTTTGATGTTGATGAGGAAATTAATTCGATAGTAAATCTAATATGGAGGCTACTTGGTGGACAACGAGGGTCAAAGCAACAACATGATTGGTACAAGTCAAAGAAAGAACCACTCATATGTTTTAAGTGTAACAAGCCCGGTCATATCGTCAAGAATTGTCCTCTACAATAAAAAGAAATTTCTTAAACGAGGGTCAAAAAACTCCCACACACAGTGGCAGCAGCATGGGGATATGCCATCTCAGTTACAACCTTAGAAACAGATGAGGAAACTTAGTTGTGCATGACGACAGTTGCTCATAAAGACGATGAGGTCAAAAATGAGTACTTCATAAAGGAGAAGGATAACTGAAATGACACACTCGAGAATGAAGAGATGCTTACTAAATTAACCTTTGCACTCTTTGAGATAAAAGTGTTGAAGCATCAGTATGTTACTGAGATCAGAGAACTCGAAGCTAAAGTGGAAGATTTGAGTAAGTCTTTGACTGAAAATAAAATTTGTGTCATAGAGAGTCTCCATAAGCCAAAGATTAACTGTGTTAGTCCTTTGGTGACTAGAATTCTCACTCTTCCATGTTGGGCACAAGAAAAAGTGAATTCCCTTTTAGATTGCAATAAATCGCTAAAAAGGGAATGTGAAACTCTCTCGGGCCTGTTAGCTGATGCAAATTAGAAGTTATAACTTCAGACGACTAATCCCACTTGGTATACTAGAAAGGTAAATCTGAATCAGATGTTGTTAAAGAACAACTCAAATAAGTGTAGATTGGGATATAAACCAAAGAAATCCACTCAGTATAAGAAGAGAAATTTGAAGACTCAACCTGGATATTCTAAGTCAGACTAAACTCGTGTCAGTACTGCCATTAACAAGGACACAAGATAAGATGGTGTCCCAAACTGTTGAGGAAACAATTGCATGAAGAATCATTAAGGTGAAGCTTATATAGAGCCAATAAATTATACTAAAAGATGGGTTCCTATAAATCAGTCTAAGTGTGTGTCTACAACTGAGCCCAAACAAGTCTGGGTACCAAAGTCTAATCAGCCCTATCAGACTCGTCAAAAAGCATCTCACTTCTTTCAGATTTTTCATCTTGTTCCCAGTGATCAGTCCATGACACACCATTGCCCCCTACTTATGAGGTTCATTACTTAGTTTCTTTTTTATTTTGGCAAAAGGGAGAAAGATGTCTTAAACATATATATTTGTGTGTATGTGTCTAAACCTATTTGGCTATGAAGAAAGATGCAACAATTCAGGTATAAACTAGAGAAATCCACCCAGTATAAGAAGAGAAAGTTGATGAATCAACCTGGATATTCTAAGTCAAACTAGACTCGTGTCAGTACTGCCATTAACAAGGACATAAGATAAGATGGTGTCCCAAACTGTTGAGGAAACAATTGCGTGAAGAATCATTAAGGCGAAGCTTATATAGAGCCAATAGACTATACAATAAAAGATGGGGTTCTATAAATCAGTCTAAGTGTGTGTCTACAACTGAGCCTAAACAAGTCTGGATACCATAGTCTAATCAGCCCTATCAGACTCGTCAAGAAAGTATCTCACCTTTTTAGATTTTTAATCTTGTTCCCAGTGATCAGTCCATGACACACCATTGCCCCTACTTATGAGGTTCATGACTTCGTTTCTTTTTTATTTTGGCAAAAGGGGGAAAATGTCTTGAACATATATATATATATATATTTGTGTGTGTGTGTGTCTAAACCTATCTGGCTATGAAGAAAGATGCAACAATTCAGGGGGAACTTTCTCAGTTCCAGACACAAGCTTTTGAGTATGAAGAAAGATGCAACAATTCAGGGGGAACTTTCTCAGTTCCAGATACAAGCTTTTGAGCGACGCAATGGGTGAATATACAAAGCAATGAAGCAGCGTATAAGGGGGAACACACTTCAGTTCAAGACTTAGAGTTTGCCCAATCAAATATGAGGAAATTGTTAATGCAAGTTTTTTTATTGATCAAACATAGACTGAGTAACAGACACAGAGGCCTGAGTCTTGACCTGGCTAAGGGTGCCTTGCTGATCAAGAATCCTATCAGAGTAAATCTGGATTTTTATCTTTAGATTGTTTAGATTATATTAAAAGTGAATTTCATTTTAGTTAATATCTAAACCATATTAGTTGATATCTTTTAGGATTTTATACTTAGAGAATATTTTGTCCTTAATCATAAAAATCTTAGATATTGTTCTGCAATGATTATGTACAACAGATAGGAGGTTCAGATCTGGTGTGGGTTTTTTAGAGAGAAAATGAGAGGTGATCTCGTGTGATTAGAAGAAGAAAGTCTATCATTGTAATTCGATTAGGGTTCAGGAGAAACTTAATTGAATTAGAAAGGTTGTTCTCTATGAGTGTGAGGGTGTATTGAATTCAATAGAAGTTAATAAAAGTCATCATTCATGTGAAATTATCTAAACACTCGCTAATCTTTATCTTTGTTCCTCATGAGTGTAATACTCAGTCTCCATGTTGAACAACGCTTCCGTATATTATGTATGACTGACTCATAAAGAACAACGCTCTAAGCGCTTACAACAGCATACCATCAAAATTATATAGCATTTATATCACCATCGACAAAGAATATTCAACTGAACAAAAACAACATTAAGTTATCATCAAATACATACTGTATATTATTTTGCGCAATAGTTAGTGCTTGATTGTTTATTTTTATTTTTTTCGAAACACCAACCATTACTCCATTAAACATAATAAAGACGTACAGTAGGGGTATTAGCCACTTACTTATATATCAAACTACCACACAAAAATCAACAAAGTCCTATTGCTATAGGGCAACCAAATCCCTATGGGAGGTTGCATGACAATCAACAACACCATAATAACCTGGTCATGGAAGCGTTTCATGCTTCCAACAAATATTCTTCACCACCTAAGCTAATTATCTCACCAACTGCATCTACAAGAAAAGTTAAACTATCTAGCCAAAAGTTGGAAGCTGCCGAAGTGCCACTACTAAACTGTCCCCAAATGAGCAGTGTCCTTCTTCATGCAATTAGGGACCAAGCAGCAGCCATTAGATTATTGTTTTGGAAAAAAGGAAGCAGAGGAGAAACTCCTTCCCGGTGCTGTGGTGACGGCACCCACAAGTCCCCTGGAAAAGCATGACATCCTTTTCCTGATCATTCACCCAGAGACCATCTTCTATTAGGACACAGATAGCTCCACCAGTTGCCGTCGATATCACCTTGCCAAACACCACTGAATACAACGATCGTGGTATCCTTTTCTCATTGGAGTATGAATCCGTCCATACCAATACATGCCAAGGATCATTCTAATCTTTTCTAAATCGACATGCAGAGCTCCCAAATCCTCCCAGATATGGTGCCGCAGTCCAATTCCGTCAAACCTTTTTTAAGATCTTTGTGCCAGTTCCCTTCATCCATGCTCAATCCTCCAGAACCCAAAATCCAAACTTCATAGAGCAACGACTCTGCGGAAAAATTGCCCCACCAACCACCTCCACCGCCAACTCCTTCCCTACCACACCAGCCCCCTTCGTCATTAGCAACAACTTCAAACCTGCCAGATCTGCGGTCGAGTATTCCATGGGGATACTCCCTAATTTCCACTTCATCCCTACCTGAGGGGGAAACAAAACCCAAAACTAGGAAGGAAACCCCGATGAAGAGGGAAAATAGAGAAAATGTAAGAGATGAGAGACGAGAAAGCACCGCCAAGGGCTACATCGTGCTTTGTTCCTTGATTGCTTTATGTTTGGTATATGTTCTACTACAAATTAGTAAAAGTTCAGATAAGAGCACATATAGGTCTAGGTGGGGTACTTATTGTTCTATTAGATGAAACTATTTATAGGACAAAATGTACTATAATGTTATTTATTCTACCACGAGTTAATTTGAAAGACATCAAAAATATATTATGCATGAACTTAGTAATTTATAAATGTATTTATTTAAGTACTATTTATTAGCAAAAATGTATGTATTTAAGTATTTATTGGCATAAGAGTATTTATTTATTAAATAGTAGTTGTTACTACTTTTTAATATAATATAGTTGTTAGAATATACCTAGATTGTTTTTACATTTCTCTAGTATTTTTTTTAGTTCCGCTTCATTAATTTATAAATTAATGGAAATAATATCTTTTTATTGTGTCTATTTAATGGAAACAAGTTAACATAATTTTTTTACTTTATATTTTCTGTAACTAATGTTTATATATTCATGCAAAGTATTTTTTTGTTTACCGTCTTTCAAATTAACTCGTCACAAACTTAAAGGCATTATAGACTTTATATAGTAGCATTTTGTTCTATTAATAGTACTACATAATACGATAAATACCACACCATATTTGGACCTATATGTGCTCTTATATGAGCTTATACAAATTTATACCAAACATAAAACAATCAAACATCAACCTAATTATTATGTAATACTACCTCCGTCCCGTCATAACTGTCCTGATTGCTTTTTGGCACGTTTTTCCACCTCAATATTAAACATATAAGGTAAAATAATTTTATAAAACTAAATTTTGTATTATATAGTTTATAATATAAGGAATCATATGCAAAACTTAAATTTTTAAAATTAATTTATCTTATATGTTAAAAATTGAAGTCAAACGACATGTCCAAACAGTAAATAGGACGGTCAAGGTGGGACGGAGGGAGTAGATGTTTAAAAAATACTATATAATACTCTCCATTTAGAAATATTAAATCGTTTTTGAAATGAATTTGAACGACTAGATCTAGTAAGATTCATCCGAAAACGACTAATATTTCTAAACGTTGAGAATATTATATCAGTGATATGTATTCGAACAGAATTTGGTACATTGCTTTCGTTCAAATTGATATCTTAAAGAATAGTGATATAAGGGTCATATAATACTTATGGTATGTCGCGCATGATACATTAGTGCCATTACGGGCTACAACTAGTACTAATATACGCATATTCAGTAAATTTTCGTAAAAATACTGATCTCATAAAAAAATTACATGCGGTGGTCATTTTTGAAAAAAATTACGCGGATGTATCGAACCAGTGTAAAGAAGCTGCCCTGGCGTCAGGGCAACTTGTCAAACACCGCCCTGATAGCAGGGCAGTTTCTACATTTTTCTGCTTGAAGCAGCCCTGAGTGTAGGGCGGCTTCAGGCAAAATTGCCGGAAGGTGCCTTGAGGTCAGGGCGGCTTCTTTGCAAATCGGTCCAGAAAATTTTTTTTTCCAACTTTTGAATCATTGGTGCGATGCTTTAACGGTTCCGGAACTTGACCAAATTTTGTACGACGATAGTTGAACAGTTATACTTTGGATCTAAGTCATTTCTCTGGAGTTTTAGGACCATATGGGACCCACATGACTTCATATAAATGGCACCAGAGTTAACGTTTTATCGGTTTTGAAGTTTTCGGGTAATGTCATATCTTGTGTTATTAATCAGTTTTGTACTTATATTAAAGTCCTATGATGCATTTGCAGCCATTATAACTTCTTACGACATTAAGACGACTTCATTGGGATGGTCACTTGAGCTATTTTTTTTCCAATTTTTGAATCATTAGCGAGCTGCTTTAACGGTTCGGAACTTGACCAAATTTTGTAACGATAGTTGAACATTTATACTTTGGATCTAAGTCATTTCTCTGGAGTTTTAGGACCATATGGGACCCACGTGACTTCATATAAATGGCACCAGAGTAACGTTTTCTCGGTTTTGAACTTTTTGGGTAACGTCATATTTTGTGTTATTAACCATTTTTGTACTTATATTAAAGTCCTATGATGCATTTGTAGCCATTATAACTTCTTATGACATAAAGACGACTTCATTGGGTTGGTCACTTGAGCTAGTGTTTTTTCCAATTTTTAGTGAACATGTTTGTTAATTAAACAATGCCTTCAAAACAATCAAAAAATTGTAAAACAACAATCAAACACCCATACTTTCGACATGTGTATTTGCTTTAGCCGATGTAACCCAAAAATTTCATAGATTGTACGTAATTCTTAAAATAAAAGGGCACATTTATATTAAACACTCAACATAAAACACACTTCATTGCTATTTAGAAAAAAATACATTTTTTGTGTGCTTGCTAAAGCCACTACCTGTCTATGCAGGAGCAGGAGCATATTTAACATTTGAAAACCACAATCAATTATACCCTCTGTTAGGGCAGTTCCTCCTATTATGACCTGTTTGTAAACAATGTCGACAACGTCTACGTTCTGTAGTCGTTTCATTTTCATCCATTTCATTTTGAATCCTAGAATACCTAGGTCTTCCCCTGATAGTCTGAATGGCATCTGGTTGTGGTACAACCTTAACCCCTGTATATGCTGGCCAGTTTTCTTCATTACCCAGCGGTGTAAAAGGATCACCGTCATATGCCTCGAGCATTGTTTCCAGCTTGTACATCGGGTGTACGTAATTTTCCCACAACATACCGGTTCTACAACAGATGGCCATGACATGAGAGCATGGGTATTTGAACGCTTGCCACTCCCCACACTCACAACTCATATCATCGAAGTCAACCTTGTACTTCCCTTGGTTCCTCCTCATAGCCACTGAGCCAAAATCTTCGACCTCATACACTGGATCGATCTCATTGTAGCGGGTTACATTGTGACTGTTAGACAGTCTACGGTTTTCTTCAATCTTGAAAGTCGCAAGATCAGTCTACAATGTGGAACCCGCTATCTGCTGGTCGTAATATGTGTCAAGGTTGTCGTTAAAATAAGTCACCAACTTGTACAGTGTGCTGGTAACAATAGCGGTGATGGGTAGAGTTCGGACACTCTTTAGCACTCCATTGATGCATTCGACCAGATTGGTTGTCATGTGCCCCACCTTCTTCCTTCATCATATGCCCTAGACCACTTCTCAAATGGTAGGTCATTGAAGAATCGTTCAATGTCGGTATTCTGGGATAGAAGGTGATTATATCTTCTTTGGACATGATGCCTTCTAAATTCATACGCTAAATACATGATAATAAGTCAATGTTAAACATTGAAAATACTCAATTTAATTAGTGAAGTACATTAATTGATAAATTAAGATACCTGTGTTGATCAGATACTTCTTCAACCTTTTGTTGTGGAACCTTGAGTTAAAATTCGATGCAATATGTCTTATGCAGTAGAAATGGTGAGCCATTGGGGGTCTCCATAAATTGTCTGACTCCACGATGCTTATTATAGCAGGTGCACGATCTGTAATTATTGACACATCGTTCCTTTGACCGATGACATGCAACCTTACCTTGTCGAGGAAGTACTTCCAACAAGCCAAATCTTCAGACTCAACTATAGCAAATGCAACAGGTATAATTTTGTTATTTCCATCTTGTGTTGCCGCTATCAAAAGCTTACCTTTGAACTTACCATATAGATGTGTACCATCTATCTACAGCATGGGTTTGAAGTACTTGAATGCAGAGATGCATGGTCCGAACGCCCAGAAGCATCGTTGGAAGAATTTGACTTGCGTTGTTTGAGTCTCATCTTCATAACCTGGAACTGATTTCAGATTAACAATCGATCCAGGTATTTTATGTTTTATTGCCATGAACAACCTTGGTAGTTGGGCATATGATTCAACCCAATCTCCGTACATCTTTCCTATTGCTTCACACCTCGCCAGCCAAGCTTTTCTGCATGAAACGGTCCTATTGTACTGGCCACGAACTTGTTCTATTACATCTAGAACACTCATGCCCGGGTTATGGCTGATATGGGGTAGAATGGCCTCCGCAATGAAATGATAATTCATTTGTCGGTGATCTTGTCCGTCAGTTTGAGGAGTGTAGGAGTGTGACCTCTGTCTTGTTATCTTCCATTCTGTCTCACCGGACAACAACGCTCCCCTTATATAAAAACTTACATTCTTCCCCACTTGCACATTGGACAGCATACGCTCTACTCGAGCTTCTTAATTATTTCGAATTTGAAAGTCTTTAACAGCACTAACCAGACTCTCCTTGTCATCGAACTCTTGGTGGACTTCAAAATTTCCTCCAGACTGCCATTGTGGAACACCTCGTCGTTCAACATCACTTGTCAATGCGTTGATAGCATTCCAATCCACGTGATGATAGAACGGCACATCTGGGCCTTCTTGACTAGTGCCTTCATCAACATCTGGTTGATGGAGAAATTCTTCTGGTATTAGCTCGACTTCATCATCTGATGATAGATTATCATCATCCCCGGGCTCGTACAGGTCATCATCTTCATCATCATCAGCATCCATCTCGACATGAATCTCCATGCTCTGCGAGAGGTCCCAACTACGCTTGTAGTTGTCAATCATTGCTTGAATATCTCCATCAGTGTTCAATTGAAGTGCAGAGTACACCATTGGGTTTCTTGAAAACAAATTTCGATAAGTCATCCTTCCTACATCGTATCCGCAACCTAGTTGGCGAATGGCCTCCATGACAGATTGCTTCAGCATATTGAAGGTGAAATTATCAGTGACCCGAAGGTGGAAGGTCTTAGTTTCTTGGCTCCAAGAGAAATAGAGGCTACCATGTGAGTTGTAGGATATCTCAGCATTAACGAAAATTAGACAAGGATACACCATATGTTTGTGGACTGATTGAAAGAAATTAGGCAGTTGTTTGAGCTTGATAATGTGGATATTTAAGAGAGTGATAGACCAGATTGAGAGGGAGGAAGAGAGAGCTGAATGTTGAGAAGTGGTGCAATAGAATTTTGCCACAACCACTTCTATATATAATAAACGAAAAATGGGCACAACCACCTTGGTCAGAGATTTGAAATAAAGCACTCTGCAGACCCATTCCAAAAAGGAATGGCTGATATTAATTCGTGGGTGGTGGGTCAGAGATATTATTGTTGCCCACTAGAGGACAATGGTCTGAGTCATAGAGTGTATAACATTGGTCAGAGATTTGAAATAAAGCACTATGCAGACCCACTCCAAAAAGGAATGGCTGATATTAATTCGTGGGTGGTGGGTCAGAAATATTATTGTTGCCCACTAGAGGACAATGGTCTGAGTCATAGAGTGTACAACATTGGTCAGATATTTGAAATAAAGCACTCTGCAGACCCATTCCAAAAAGGAATGGCTGATATTAATTCGTGGGTGGTGGGTCAGAGATATTATTGTTGCCCACTAGAGGACAATGGTCTGAGTCATAGAGTGTACAACATTGGTCAGAGATTTGAAATAAAGCACTCTGCAGACCCACTCCAAAAAGGAATGGCTGATATTAATTCGTGGGTGGTGGGTCAGAGATATTATTGTATATGTTGCCCATTAGAGGACAATGGTCTGAGTCATAGAGTGTACAATATTGGTCAGAGATTTGAAATAAAGCACTCTGCAGACCCATTCCAAAAAGGAATGACTGATATTAATTCGTGGGTGGTGGGTCAGAGATATTATTGTTGCCCACTAGAGGACAATGGTCTGAGTCATAGAGTGTACAACATTGGTCAGAGATTTGAAATAAAGCACTCTGCAGACCCACTCCAAAAAGGAATGGCTGATATTAATTCGTGGGTGGTGGGTCAGAGATATATTGTTGCCCACTAGAGGACAATGGTCTGAGTCATAGAGTGTACAACATTGGTCAGAGATTTGAAATAAAGCACTCTGCAGACCCACTCCAAAAAGGAATGGCTGATATTAATTCATGGGTGGTGGGTCAGAGATATTATTGTTGCCCACTAGAGGACAATGGTCTGAGTCATAGAGTGTACAACATTGGTCAGAGATTTAAAATAAAGCACTCTGCAGTATTATTACTAAACATACAATCCCATTAGTTTGCCAAAATTTAATTCTAATGTCGCCCTCTCATCTCCAGTGCTCTGCTTCGTGATACGGCGGGGTCTTCAAAGTCTGAATCATCCTCGTAATCAATGGGGATCTTAATTCTTTCCATGATTTCTTCACGATCAATGTAGTTGCGAATCATTATACGTACATCTGCATCAGTATGTATGTATGCATGCGAGTAGTTGTATGAATCCTGGTCCATTTTTAGGTACACAATCGAATAGACATGCAAATCGTTGTTAGCAAAGTGTGATCACACAATGTGGTTTAGCGAGGATTTTAAATGGTTAACACTTCTTGGATATTGAATGTCTGTATCGATTACTGCCCAACCCGGACCTCTTAAAAATGCATCATAGGACTTTAATATATGTACAAAACTGATTAATAACACAAGATATGACATTACCCGAAAACTTCAAAATTGATAAAACGTTAACTCTGGTGCCATTTATATGAAGTCACGTGGGTCCCATATGGTCCTAAAACTCCAGAGAAATGACTTAGATCCAAATTATAACTGTTCAACTATCATCGTACAAAATTTGGTCAAGTTCCGGAACTGTTAAAGCATTGCACGAATGATTCAAAAGTTGGAAAAAAAATAAATTCTGGACCGATTTGCAAAGAAGCCGCCCTGGCCTCAAGGCACCTTCCGACAATTTTGTCTGAAGCCGCCCTACACCCAGGGCTGCTTCAAGCAGAAAAATGTAGAAACTGCCCTGCTATCAGGGCGGTTTTTGACAAGCTGCCCTGACCCCAGGGCAGCTTCTTTACACTGGTTCGGTACATCCGCGTAATTTTTTTCAATAATGACCACCGCATGTAATTTTTTTATGAGATCGGTATTTTTACGAAAATTTTCCCGCATATTCTACACCACAGCGTGGATGCACAATGGTTTGTGCGGCTTCTATATGTGGAAGTCCAGTCATGCTGATTGGATAGTCTATGTGACATATAAAGTGAGAAAAATTGTATCATAAATGATTATAATTTTTAATATGTAAGACGAAAAATGAAAAACAATTATATTTATATTACTGTTCACCTTAAGTCAAGCTCTTCAAAATAAAGTCAATCATGGATATGTTTTGACAACTTTGAAAAAAATTATTTTTAGATGTGTACGATAATACAGTAAATGATAATATGATTCATTAATTTTGAAATTATGATTCATTAAAATTGATATTATGATTCATTAACTAATAAGCGGTGAATTAGATAACAAACTTTGGAACCGGTAAAAAATCATTCTTATTTTGTAGTGTATTATTATTGTTGTATGTTGTATTTTAAACCTTATATGGTGAATAGTGTATTTTCATACATACCAAATATTGTTTTGTGTTATATTATTGTTTAATTTTTTTATATGTTTACTATGATGCACTAAAATGATGATATGATTCATTAACTTTGATATTATGACTCATTAAAATTGATATTATGATTCATTAACTAATAAGTGATGAATTGGATAACAAACTTCGGAACCAATAAAAAAATATTATTGTTTTATAGTGTATTATTATTATTGTTGTATGGTATATTCTAAACATTGTATGGTGAATCATATATTTTTCATACATACCAAATATTGTTTTCTGTTGTATTATTATTTAAAAAAATTACTTTTTTATGTTTACGATGATCCACTAAGATGAAGATATGATTCATTACTTTTGATATTAGAATTCATTAAAATTAATATTATTTTTTTGAAAGTAAAGGTAAGCTTTCATTAAACGATAAGTAAGAAATACAACCTAGAATACCACTCTATACAAACTGCAACAGGCTGCATTGAAAAAACTTACTTCTTGCCTAAAAATTCAAGTAAGCTTAAACAACTAAGAATGCTATAATTCTTTCTAGTTACAGGGTACGAAAACTTTCCCCACCTCATCTTCAACTCAGCCTTAATCCTAACAATCGAAGAACATCTATCCGGTTTAGCACCCGAAAAGATTATCTCATTTCACAATTTCCAAACATAGTAAACCACCATTCCCACAGCTGCTGCTCTCATCTTAAAAATTAAGTTGCCTTTATGTTTAGATTGCCAGAGACAAAACATACAATCAGAAAAATTTGTAGGCAGATTACATTTCATCCAACTATGAATAACAGCTTGGAATACATCCCGGCTGAAGTCACAATCAAAGAACAAATGGTTTCTGGTTTCCTCTAAACCACAAAACACACACTTCTCATCAATGTTTGGTGACCATTTCCTGATTCTATCCTTTGTGGCAAGTCTGTTATAGCAGGCCAACCACCAAATAAAAGAAGCTCTCGGGACACAGTAGCTATTCCAAATAATTCGATCCCACTCTCCCCTAGCATAACTATGATGAATTATATCAAAGATAGCACTAACAGAAAGCTTACCTTGCGTCTGAGCCTCAATCAAAGAGGGAAGTGTATTACTTTCTTGCAGACTATTTCAGAGTTTCAAGCAATTTTTCCACCAGATTGCATGATTTCCTCTGATCTGAACATTCCAGATATCATTTTTTCCAATAACGTAAGCTCTGCACCACCTAACAAGAGCAGACTCATTCTGTCCAGGATAATTCAACTTAAACATGGTATTGATCATAGATGCTTTGTTCCAGGCAAGGACTTCCTTGATACTCAGACCCCCATTCCCTTTCGGTCTGCAAATATTCTCCCACGCCACAGGATTTCTCCTTCTAGAGTCACCACCACTCCAGAGAAAGGATCTGAGTTTCCTGTTAATCAACAAAATAACATTCTTAGGAAATAAGAAAATGTTCGACCAAAATCTTTGAATACTCAACAGGGTACTATGGACCAACTGAAGTCTGCCTGTATAACTCAACTTCCTTGTGGCCCAATGGGAAATTCTTGTAGTTATTTTGTTAATAAGAGGACTATAATCATTGCAACTGAGTCTCTTATCAGAAAGAGGAACCCCCATATATCTAACCGGTAAAGTACCCTCTTCAAACTCCAACACTTCCAAAATTCTTCTCTTTTCCTCCTCATGAACCCCACCAAAATACACTTTACATTTCCGCTGACTAACTAACAGACCTGTTGTGCCAGAGAATTTGTCAAGAGTATCTTTGATGAGCTTGACAGACCCCACATCACCTCTACAAAAAATATGTAGATCGTCTGCGAAACAAAGGTGATTTACCCCAATTTTGCTACACTTTGGATAGAAGTTAAAGTCTAGGTTATCTCTAGTAAGCGAAAGCATTCTACTTAAGTATTCCATACAGAGCATAAAAAGAAGAGGGGAAAGGGGGTTTCCCTGCCCGAGCCCTCTTTTCCCCTTAAAATAACCACAAGACTGACCATTAATCATAATAGAATACGAAGGAGTGGTCACGCACATCATAATCCATCTAATAACCTTCTCCTGAAAACCAAAACCAACAAGCACTTCTTCTAAGAATTCCCAACTAACAGAATCATAGGCTTTATGAATATCCACCTTAAACGCACATCTGGGTGAAATTGATTTCCTTTTATTCCCCTGAATGACTTCTTGGCAAAGAAGAACATTGTGGGCTAAACTTCTACCAGTGACAAATGCCCCTTGGCAATCATTTACAATCTCTGGAAGCACACCTTTTAATCTTGTTGTAATAATCTTGAAAATGACTTTATAGAGAACATTACAGCAAGCAATTGGCACTAGTAGAAAAAAGATTTTAAATGACGGACTTTAAACCACGGTTAATAATGAAACCGTCGTTTAAAGTGTATAAACCACGGTTATTTATAAAACCGTCATTTATGTTGCTTGGCTCACCATATAAACGACGGTTCCAATAGAAACCGTGGTTTAAAGTTCGACGCCATAGATGATAAATGACGGTTCCCGTTACAACCGTCGTATATAAACAACATAAACCACGGTTACTATTGAACCGTCGTTTAAAGTATTGCGCCAAACACTTAAAAAAAAACCACGGTTTTACCTTAGAACCGTCGTTTATTTTCTCGTGTCATTGGTTTTAAACGACGTTTGTGTATTAACCGTCGTTTAAAGTCATTGAATATTAAAACCCGAAGCCTCATTTTCTTTTTCTTCCTCCCGACTCTCCTGTGCGATTCCGGCCCGACTCCCCTCCTCTCCCGTCGACGACTCCCACCCCCTTCTGCCGTCGCCCTGCTCACAGACCCCAGCTCGCCTAGCTCCGACGGTCTCGTCGTCCTAGCTTCTCCGTCGCCATCGACAAGCCGCGCCCAGCTTCTCCGTCAACATTTATCTCTGTCCCAGCTTCTCCGTCTCTGCTCACCACCGGTAGCCACCGCAGGTATTGTTTGCCAGTTGGGTTGTATAATTTACATAATCTCCAAATGCATTATGTTTTTGTTCGACAGTTAGGGTTGCGATTAGAATGAATACAGGCGCGAGCATGTATGTTCTTGTTGGACAGTTAGGGTTGCGATTAGAATGAAGACAGGCGCGAGCATGTATGTTCTTGTTCGTCATTTAGGGGTTGCAAAATTTTGGAAATTCAATGTTCTTGTTCGACAGTTAGTCCTGCAAATTAGAGAATGAAAAGAGGCATGTATATTGTTGTTCGCCAGATAGGGATGCAATTTATTTCTTGCAGATAGGGATGCAATTTAGTTAAGCACATTTGCTATGATTACCATAGGCAAAATCTTGTGATTATTGTGGAAGATTACTTCTGTGGTTTTGATGATTTTGGAAAATTGGTTGTGGTTGGTCGATTCTGGATTTAGTGTTTTCGGGTGAGTGTTTACTAATTCCTTAAATTATGGAAGTTCACAAAGTCTAACAATGTATGTAGTTGGATTATATTTTTTTTATCTTGATGCGGTTATGCTAATTAGCAACACTAAAACCGAATTAAAGTTCAAATTAAAGTTTAAGGTTTCGAATCTGAAATAAGGTTTCTGGACATTCCAGTTTGTTTGAGCGAAAGTATGACGATAGAGTTCTATGTAAATTTTGGATTACTGGATAAATGGAGTGTACTAGTCAACATTTGGGAATCACTTGAACCTTGATCTGATGCTGCTATTGTGTTTGTTTCTACTTAAAAAAAGTGTGGAGTCTCTAGCAATACGCAAAGGTCATGCCAAATTTTTCCAGAATTAAACCTTATTCTTATTTTATTGGATAGGTGCGTGTTACTACGGTTGAAAAATTCCTCTTCCATCACATTTGTGAGTTGATCATCCCTACTCATTAGGTTAGTTTTTGAAAAATGTTTGAATAACATGGTTTATTGAAAATATATTCGTTTGTTTCAATTATTCATATTTTTTCAAATTAAAACCTTATATTCTAATTTCACTGAATAGGTGTCACTACACACGGTCGGATTGTCTACTTGTCGCACCATCTGCTGCTGTCAACCTCTGCCACCAGTTTGCCTGATCAGAACCCACGGTAAAACACTTGCGTTTCTGATTATGATTTTATAAACAAATACTTATATTATCATGAATAAACGTTATACTAAATTCTACTTGTATTCTGCAATCATTAGAATATATATTTGCATAGTGTGGTGAAATGTGAGATTAAGTTGAAATGGGGTGGTTGTTTTTGTTCATTGATCATATATATTATTATATACTTGTCTGTCTGATAATAATTCGTATGGTTTGCGGAGAATAAATGTTATTGTTGCTACTGTGTTTGTTTCTGCCTTAAAAAAATGTGGAGTGTCTAAAAATACGCAAAGGTCATGCCAAATTTTTTCCAGAATTTAAGCTGATATTCTAATTCCATCGAATTTAACTTTCTTCATAATTACTTACAGTTTCAATTTTTTCATCTCTTGCGGTTTAATATGTTCAATTATTCAAGTTTTTATAAAATTAAAACCTTATTTTAATTTCATTAAATAGGTGTCATATACTACGTGCAAGAACATCTGTCTACTTGTCTCTTCTCTATCTTGTGCTGTTCGCGCTGACCATCCAGTACTCATCAGGTTGGTATTTAAAATGTTTCAATTTATTTTTGTTTTTCTATTAAACAATGGAAAATCAATTCAAACATAGAATTACCTGTCTGAGATTTACCTGATAGAGGTATGTCTTAGATAGTCCCTGTTGGGACTGTCCAATGACCTTTGATCTCACCATCTAGGTTGTGAATGAGTTAATAATATACAATAGTTCAGTGATAATTTCAGTAGCATTACCCTAGTGTTCTTCTAGTGTACATATATATATGTGAATTGAAACAATTCATATATATATATATCTACACTAGGAGAACTGTAGGGTAATGCTGCCGAAATTATCACTGAACTACTGTATATTATTAACTTGTTCCTATGTGAGATCGAAGAAGGTGATTGGATAGGTTTAGGTTGTTAAATCTGTAAATAAAAAAAGAGGAGATCAATGGAACGAGTTCACGACATCTGGTGTGTGTTGAAAAAGGAGATGGAGCGCTCGGTGATGTACAGTGACAGATTGGACATCAAGTACCTAGAAGGGGTCAATAAATTTTGCAAAGTCCTTGTTGACAATCTTAAACCAAGGGATAAGGGATATATTCGATGTCCTTGTGTCGATTGCAAGAACGACTTCAAATACCGAGGTGTGGACAAGATTAAGGATCATCTGATTCGCAGAGGGTTTAGAGATGATTATGAAGCCATAACAATACTGCATGGTCAACATTCAGTACAAGTGTTTGAATGTGCTGATAACGTCGTTGCAGAACAATCAGAAATGGATGCTTCACAAATTTTGGGGATACTCAAGATTATTCACTAGTAGTGATTCATATGATCAGACAGGACCTTAATGCAATGATGGAAGATGTTGAACAACATTTTTCCAACAAACCCAACATTCGAAAATCTGATGCAAGCATCAAAGGAACCGTTGTACAGTGGATGTGAAACGCAAACACAAAACAAATTGAGCGTTGTCCTAAAACTATTCAATCTGAAGGCGAGACATGGATGGAGTGATGTCAGTTTTACAGATCTTTTACAACTGCTGAAGGATGTACTACCAAAGGACAATGTGATACCCACAACAACTTATGAAGCAAAGAAGTTAATGTGTCCGATGGGTATGGAATATAAAAAAATGCATGCTTGTCCAAATGGGTGTATGTTGTATTGGAAGGAGAATGAGTTGGATGACCATTGCTCTGAATGTGGGGAATCACGCTATGTAAAAAAGGGTGACAGAAACCACATAAGCACTAACGTGGGCTCTCCTACGAAGGTGTTGTGGTATCTACCGATAATTCCCCGATTCAAACGTTTGTTTGCAGTTCAGAAAGATGCTGAGAACCTCCGATGGCATGCTACTGCAGAGTGGATTTATCGTGAGTGAATAATGCTGGTGAAATTGATAAAAGAAAGAAATTAATACTCAAATATCCGTCGGGCTGCAAATAAAACCCGGTCGCAGTAGTATAGAAGACAGAAGCGGCCGGGGTCAAACCGTGGGACTTATAGCGAGATAAAATAGTTCCTAAGCTTGTCACAAAAGGGGGGAAGTTAATTGACTTGTTTTTAGAGAAAATTAAGCAGATTAGAAAACTGAGTGCAGATGAATTAAATGGAACTCCGGGTTCAGGTTTTATATAATCTGATTAATTATGCTATCTCTATCGGTTTAATATATTAGTTTGGCAAAATTCCTGTTATTATCCTAAGGACTAAGTCATAGACCCTTAAGAACTCGTTTACCAGAAAATGCTCGGTCTAATCAAGGTTCGAGCAATACTATGTAAACGGACGTTAAATTCGAGGAATTATAATTGCATCTGTAAATACTAACTTATTAAATCATAATAAGTTTTCTCCAGATTTACGGCTTAGTTAACCTGTCTATTTATCACCTGGTCTGATCAAGATAGACTTAGGAAAGCATTTTAATAAATTCATGTAATTTATTAAAATGGTGAGAGAAAACCTTTAATCGTAACAAACTGTATTTATTTTAACCGGTAGAAATATTGATTACAAAATTAAACAAACCATAATTAAAGCCTTTGCCCGGAGCAAATCCTCCTTAGCCTAACATATTAAAGACAGAATAAGAAGTAGAGGAATACATCTGAGAAGATGTTTATTTTCGCTCCGCTATCTTATCTGCTAATATTTTGGACAGAGGTTGGACAAGATACGGTATGAAGTGGAATGATTTATGGGATGAGATGTAGTATGGAATTTATGTGGATGAAATGAGTGATTTTATGGAGAGTTTTATGGTATTTTTATGGAAATAAAATGGCATAAGTTTGGGGTGGAACGTGTGTGTTTGATTTGAAGTAGCAGTGGCTTTTTATAGAGGAGAGGAAGAACGACTGCAGTGGAAGAGCATTGAATGCTCATTAATTGCAGGGGACAAACTGAAGACGTGTGAGAGAATTTAAGATAGGTGGTGCGAAGTAGATGGATAACTTCCAGAAGTAAGTCGACGGGCGAAGCAAGTCGACAGGCGAAGAAGGAAGTCGACCGGCGAAAAGAAAACTGGCGCGCTAATATTTTAGTCACGCCTATACGCTTGTCCGCCTGATAACAGGCGGTCCTCTCTGTATGTTGTCCGCCTCGTTTGAGGCGGTTCTTCATGTTGTGTCCGCCCGAGAGTAGGCGGTACTCTCTAGTCTGGCCTCTTCCTGTGGTGTCCGCTTGATAACAAGCGGAAGCAGCATGTGTTCCTTGTCCGCCTGTTATCATGATGTACAGAGGCGGACACAGGTGAGTACGAGGTCGTGACCTTATTTTGTTCTTCAAACTTTGACCGGCTCTAGATTCTTCGTTTGGACTCCGTTTCTCGAGCCGTTTGCGCCTATGCGTTCGTCTCCTTGTCTACTTTGCTCCCAGCTTGGTTTTCCTCATGTTCAACCAATAATTTTGTGAGATAAACATTAAAACATAAACTAGAGGAAAACTAACCGAAGTGGAGAAATGAGCAAGAAAAGTGCTAATATTATATATAAAATACACCTATAAATCATGCTCATTTGGACACTTATCAGCTACCCATAGAAAGGATGATGGTAAATTGAGACATCCAGCCGATTCACCACAATGGAGAAACATTGACAGAATATACCCTCAATTCGGTACAGACCCAAGGAACTTAAGACTTGGTTTATGCACTGATGGGATGAACCCTTATGGCACTTTGAGCAGTATACACAGTACTTGGCCTGTTTTATTGACAATATACAATCTGCCGCCATGGTTGTGTATGAAACCCAGACATATTCTCCTCTCTCTGTTGATATCGGGTCCAAAACAACCGGGAAACAAAATTGATGTGTTTTTGCAACCACTTATTGACGATTTACAATTGTTGTGGAATGAAGGTGCGACGGTGTATGATTCATATGGTATGGAAAACTTCACGCTCCGGGCTATGTTGTTTTGTACAATCAACTATTTCCCTGCATACGACAACCTCTCGGGATACACAAGGAGCTCTAGCGTGCCCTATATGTGGAGATAGAACTTGCAGTATACGGTTAAAACACAGTGGAAAAAATGTGTACATGGGCCATCGGAAATTCCTCCCTAAAGGGCACAAATACCGTACGATGACAAAAGAGTTTGACGGAAAAACGGATCATGCAGTCGCACGACCACCACTATCTGCTGCTGAGACTTACAATCAGTTGAAGAATGTTGTGAACAACTTCAGTCCACCAATTAAAGCCACTGAAAAGAGCATCTGGAAGAAAAAATCAATATTTTGGGAACTTGAATATTGGCAACATTTAGAGGTGAGACATTGCATTGATGCTATGCACGTGGAGAAAAACATTGGTGAAAGTGTAACTGCGACACTACTAAACGTGAAAGGAAAGTCGAAAGACCATTTGAAGGGTAGAAAAGATCTGGTTGAATTGGGTATACGAGAAGAACTCGCGCCACAACAAAGAGGGAAAAGAACATTCTTGCCTCCCGCTTGTCATACATTATCCAAAGAAGAGAAAATAAGTTTTTGTAGTTCTCTTCGTCATATTAAAGTGCCATCCGGTTACTCATCGAACATATCAAGTTTGGTATCAATGTCTGATCTTAAATTGGTAGGGATGAAGTCTCACGACTATCATGTGCTGATGCAGCACTTACTTCCGGTTGCTCTCCGTGGAATCCTTCCAGCTGATGTCAGGAAAACTATTACAAATTTATGTGTTTTCTTCAAAGGAATTTCGTGTAAAGTGCTTGATGTGGAGACGCTGGATAAACTACAGAATGACCTTGTGATCACCATGTGTCAGTTGGAAATGTATTTTCCTCCTTCGTTTTTTGATATTATGGTGCATCTACTTGTTCATCTTGTTAGAGAGATCAAACATTGTGGTCCGTTATACCTTCGATACATGTATCTGTTTGAGAGATATATGGGTATACTGAAAAAGAAAATGAAAAACCTTCGGCGTCCAGAGGGAAGCATAATTGAAGGGACAGTAACAGAGGAAGTAGTTGACTTCTGCACTCATTACTTAGACGGTGTTGATGTTATTGGATTACCGAAAGCAAGACATGATGGCAGGCTTAAAGGGGTTGGTACCTGTACAGGTTGTATATGCGATTGTAAATTGGGTTGTGTTGGAAAACATATGTGGTAGATGCTAAAAAAACAAAAAAAACTAAAAAAAAAACCACGGTTCACTTAAAACCGTGGTTTAAAACTCAATGGAACGACGAGTATAAACCACGGTTTATTGTAAAACCGTCGTATAAAGGAGTCATATAGCACAGTTATACACCCAAACCGTCGTAAAAAATGCAATGGAAGGACGTTATATACCACGGTTTCTATTCCAACCGTCGTATAAGTCGTCTGATTCCCGCGACACAACGGGCTATAAACGACGGTTTTAGAGAACCGTGGTTTATAATCCGTGTTTTAAACGACGGTTTAAAACCGTGGTTTATTGCAATTTTCTGATATACCACGCGGGTATAAACCACGGTTTCTAACCGTGGTATATAGGCAAAATAACCGTGGTAAAAAACATTTTCTGCACTAGTGTGGTCGCAGATCTTTGACAACTGTGGGATTCTCCACTTTAGGCACTAATGTTATAACCGTGGAATTAATCTGTTCAAGGATTCTACCTTTCACAAAAAATTCTCTGACAGCTTGTCTGATATCATCTCCTACTAAATGCCAAGTGGACTTGAAGAACAAGGAGTTAAACCCATCGGGCCTAGGGGCCTTAGTGTTCTTGATGGACTTCGGAGCTTCCCACACTTCTGTATCACTCACAGAACAATAGAGAAAACCATTACTCACATCAGAAACACAATTCCCTTTGCCAAAAACAACCTGCTCACATCTACTACTCCTGTTTACTCTGCTACCCAAAAGATCCTGATAAAAATCCACAATATGCTTAACAATCTCAGGCTCCGCAATGAGCTTAGTACCCTGATCATTATATAGCAGATGAATCCTTGAAGAATGCCTGCGAGAACTCATAATCCTATGAAAATAGGAAGTAAACTCGTCCCCCAGTTGAATCCAATCTACTTTAGCCTGCTGAGCCATCTGAGTATACATAAGATCACTTATCAGATTATACTCCTTAATAGCAGCATTTTCACATTCAATCAACTCCTTATCAAAAAGGCTTCTCAGCAATCTTATCCTGTAGCTTATGCAACTTCTCTCTGCTAAGCTCAACTCTCTTTCTAATATTATAGAACCTCGTCCTATTCATAACTTTAAGCTTAATCTTGATAGCTTTCATTTTCTGCACAATTCTGAACATAGGACTACCCCTAAAATCCAAACTCCATCCCTCCTTCACAATATCATAAAAACTAGCATCAGAGACCCAAATATTTCTAAATCTGAAAACGTTTGGGGTTTTAACCTTTCCCTTGTCAATCATAACCAATGCTGGTGAATGATCAGAGATATCAGGGGCACAAAACTCCACATGCGAATCAGCGAATCTACTAATCCACTCATTATTCACCAGAACTCTGTCAAGCTCAGTAAATCTGAGTTTCAAGGTCTTTAGTGTGTTTATTAGACCAGGTAAAGAAAGCACCTGAAAACTTCAGATCATCGACATCAACATCATTAACGCAGTTATAGAATTGCTCATCAATTGCTGAAGAAACAGAAGATCTACCAACTTTATCCCCAACAAACAACAGACAGTTAAAATCACCTAACAGGATCCA
Source organism: Limonium bicolor (assembly GCA_023374045.1). Lineage (NCBI taxonomy): Eukaryota > Viridiplantae > Streptophyta > Magnoliopsida > Caryophyllales > Plumbaginaceae > Limonium > Limonium bicolor. The sequence goes on from CM041778.1 coordinate 145,768,827, forward strand.
AGGTTTACTGTCATCCTTAACCCTTCTGATCTGATCCCAAAGACCTTCTCTATATGAGCTCAAATTAGCTGCATAGATAGTAGATAACAAGAAACACACCTCTTTATTCTTCGAAGAAACATCACAGTGAATCATCTGATTCGATTTCTCCACTAATCGTACATCCCACAAATCCCTATCCCGTAACAGCAAGATGCGGCAGTTCTTATCTAACTCAAGGTTATCTAAGAAACTCCACTTATTACCAAACCAATTCACCACATTATTAAACTTTTCTCCTCTAATCCTAGTCTCAAGCATAGCAAAGAGACTAACATTATTATCTCTAGCAAACTTATCCACCGCAACTCTTTTATTCAGGTATCAAGCCCTCTAATGTTCCAAGCACCAATATGAAACTTACCATCGGGTAATTGTCTGCTCAAACCACTCCCTAACCTTGAGGGACCAACCCCACCCTTATCCACCTGACCTCGACTACCTTTCCTGGGTAAAACCATAGTCTAGTCTCCCTCCACAACCTTTCCAGACAAAGCATTGACTGTAACCACAGCTTTATCTGGTCGAAGAGTCACAGGGAGATCTTTACCACCAGTCTCAGCCACAGCAGCCTGCACAATATTACCATCGACATTCTTACTTTGCACAACATTTCCTACTCTAGTCTGCACACCATCAGAATTTGGATCTGCGACTTTCACCTTTTTCTGGCAAATGATTAACAGTGTGCCCCAATCTCTTACACTCATCACAATACCAATGTTTCCATTCATAGAGGATTTTCTGAACAAATTTATTGCCTTCGCCATCATCCAGAATAAGTTCCTCAATTGGTTTCGCCCTAGCATCAATTTCCACGAGAACCCGAGCAAACCCTATCTTCTCCTTAGTCGTTGTGAGCTTGTCTGCTAAAATAGGCTTCCCCACTTTACTTGCGATCCTCCCCAGCATACGTGGGGACCAGAATTGCAAATCCAAATTCGGGAGTTTAATCCAGACAGGAGTTGAGATCAAGTTTGCCATATCTAATTTGCACCCCGGTTTCCATTCCCATAGAATTAGAGGATGGTTACCTCTCACAAACCATGGACCCCCTTCAATAACTCTCAACATATCCTCCTGGCTTTCAAATCTAAAGATGAAGACACTAACATCATTTTGGTAGAGTTTCGAAACAGCAAATTTGCTCCAGCGCTGTTGGATAAATCTCTTCATTGCAAGAAAAGAATATCGCACTCCCAACGTCGCCCTTACCAGAGCAAACTGCCAAAACTCACACTCAGATCTAACCTCATTCTTCGAAAACTTGAGAATCGGAGAATCATCCTCCGGAAAGTTCTCCAGTCTCAGACAAAAATCCTTATCCCTGTTATTTGCCACAACCTCACTCCATGCTTTCCTGGTTTGAGGAGGCAATCCCACCTCAATACCGATCTCAAGCGTGGTAGACTTTTGTTAATCATCAAATCCATTCGAACTCTTTTCACCAATCTCCAAATCCTCAACGATCTTCGTCAAATCCTCCTTTTCCTTGCTTCCAAAGTTAAGCGCCTTCTTCGGCGCTCCAGATTGAATCACTAGAATTGATTGATTCATCGGAGTAGTCGTTTGAACAGAGAGCAATGATGTTATGAATCATAAGTCTCACTGATATATATATATATATGGATATATACATGTAATTAATATAAATTTTTAAACTTTTTTGAACATATTAATAACTGGTTTTATTTTAAAAAACATAAAATTAAATGAACAATGGTATAATTTTTTTTATTTTAGATTTATATTTTAAACAACTTGCATAGTCGACAGACCAACTAATATGTCCTGAGCTTGGAACATTGGTTTTACAATAAACCGTCACTCATCTATACATGATAAATTTCAAATTTGTATTTTATCCATTTATTTTTTATTGACTAAGCTAACAATTAAAAATTAATCCAGAATACTCAGAGTACAAATATGGGTAATCTATACTCAATTTTTGTTTTACTTTTTTTAGAAAATTTACCATATATCACTAAAAAGTTTATAATTCATAATATACCTGATTTCAAAACTCATTCTCCATATACCCGTAAAAAGTTTTGAAATTTACGATATACCCATATTTCATATAATGACTTTAAATAGTTACTATTTTACCCCTGACATAAAAGATTCACAATGTATTACTTTTTAATCCGGGAGCATTTTATTAAATTTTCAAAAACAGTTGAAATACTACAAAAATAGAAACAATTATAAAAAAGTAATAAAATTGTAAAAACAGATATAAATTAATAGTTCATGAATATTAAATATACTTAAAACTTCAAACAAATTAATTTTTGTTATTCTCATTGTTTTTTACTATCTTTAACTATTTATCACTCTTTTTCTTCATAATGATTAAATATTATATATATGTCAATTTATAATCAAAACTAATCTAAGATGAGGTAATTGAAATTATATTGTGAATTTTATGTTTAAAATTTAAGAATTACTAATTTTATTTCAATTTATATCTTTTTAGTTATTTTTATATAATTTTATTACGTTTTAAATAAATTTTATAATTGTTTATATTTTTGTAGTTTTTAATTTTTTTAACTTTTATTTGGAAAATTTCATAATATTATAAATTTGAGATATATGTAAGAATTAAAATAATCTTTATTTAGGATCAATTTACAAAATAGGGTACCACCTTCAATTTTCAAACTTTTTAGAGTCATTGAAGTTAAGGAAAAAATTTAGAACGTATAGTCAATTTTTTATTTTATTTTTCAACAACAAAAAGATACTAACTAATGCGACCATAAATAGAAATGCATACACTTGGCAGCTTGAGAGATTTGAAAGGAACCTTGTTTATGGAGAAGCGCGGCACGCTTTTAATGAGAACAAATAAGACGTGCCGTTTCGTTGGCTGTTGATCTCATAGCTCGCTCGACCTTTCCTTCCACCTCCCTCCTCTCCTTTGGTGAGACTTTTTCATAATTTTACAAGTTTTCCTGCAAATAAATCGCGCAATGAAAGAATACGCTAATCTCCACTTCTAAAGCTGTCCTTTAGATCTCCTCATCCTCTTGGACCTAGCTATTTTCATTGTTCTCCCTTCTCTTTTTGTTTTCTATTTGACGTGGAGAAGGACGACCGATCAGTGATTAATTTTAGTGGAAAGTCATGGATGAAGAGTATGATGCGATTGTTCTCGGGACCGGACTCAAGGAATGCATCATCAGTGGCCTCCTCTCCGTCGATGGCCAGAAGGTATAATCAAACTCTCAAGCTGCATCTGCGTGTCCTTCATTTTTTCCGTTTCTGTGATCGACGAGCAGTTATATGAACCTGCTAAATACATTCACTGACTTACATGATTAGTTGATCGATCTGACGGGGACATCCCTAGATAATGTACTATGCCACTGCCTGAGTATCCATAGATCATATACGAGACGAAGCATTAAGGAAAAACCGCGAATCGTTTTGTGATCTAGTGCGACTTTGTAAGGAAAAGGATCTTATACAATTCATTTGGTTCCATTTTCAACCAGGTTCTTCACATGGACAGGAATGACTACTATGGAGGAGAGTCCACATCTCTCACTCTTAAACAGGTGAGCTTTCTTGTATAAGCAATGTGGACGTTTCTTATGTGAAATGCTTTCACTAACTGATAACATTCTGTTTTCTCTTCTTAATCGAATATGAATGCAGCTCTGGAAGCGTTTTAAGGGCGATGAAGATCCTCCTGAGAGCTTGGGATCAAGCAAGGAGTACAATGTCGATATGATTCCTAAGGTGCTTTTTATGATATCTGAATATTTCTTTGGTGGCAAATATCTTAATTCCCGATACCGGTGGCGTTCCGCCTTTGGATTTCAATTTCCATTTTGGAGAACCAAAGACGAGACCGCTGTTAATAATATGCTTTTATATCTAGCTTATATGTTTGACTAGTTTCTTTCTGAATCAGATTGCCAAATTATGGACTGGTTTTTCTTCTTTTTCAAGAGGGAAAACAGATTAACTTCAGCTTTGTAGAAACTAGAACCTACAGACTGTGTCTCCTTCATCCCGTAGCTGTTAACTCACATTAACTCCAGCTTTGTAGCAATTATAACCTACAAACTGAGTTTCCTTCATCCCGTAGCTCCTAACTCACAAGTGTCTCTTTCTGCAGTTCATGATGGCGAATGGTGACTTTGTTCGTGTTCTCATCCACACTGATGTGACTAAATATCTCAATTTTAAGGCCGTGGATGGCAGCTATGTGTACAACAAGGGAAAGGTGAGATACTAGCCTCTTTTTCTTCCCTCTCCCTGTTTAATAGCAGTATGAATTTCTTCTTTGAATTGTTACGAAGATCAACCTAAATATTTGGTCAATGGATGCTCGTGGAATTTGCAGATCTATAAAGTTCCGGCTAATGATACTGAAGCCTTGAAATCGCCGTTGATGGGGTTGTTTGAGAAAAGACGAGCTAGGAAGTTCTTTATCTATGTGCAAGACTACGACGAAAACGACCCCAAATCCCATGAGGGCCTAGATCTGAATAAGATCACTTCGAAGGATCTCATCTCGTAACTATGCTAACTCCCTCTCTTTTTACTTCATGTTTGTGTAAAATTTTGTTGAGATTGCAAATGATAGAATGAAATACGTATATGTATCAACAGAGCAAATGAAATAGATGCTCTGGAATATCAGTTTTGAGTTATTTGAATTGCAGTTGTGGATGCTTCTTCAATTCAATTACTCAAAATCTTATGATGTTAATCTGTACTGATGGTTTAAAACTTGATATCAATCTTCAAGGACATAACAATAGATCATTCTAGTGTACTGTTGCTACATTTTATCATCAGTAAGATCATCTGGCATTAAAGGACTAGTCTGTCACCTTTCCTTACATGAAAGTGGAAGAAAAGTTGGATTCTCTAATGAATACTTACTAGGCTTCTCTTTTTCTTTTCTTTTTTTGTGTCTTTATCTGTTGCATAGAAAATATGGGCTGGAGGATGACACAGTTGACTTCATTGGTCATTCCCTGGCACTTTATTTTGAGGAAAGCTTCTTGGATCAGCCAGCAATGGATTTCGTCAAGAGAGTTAAGGTGACTGCAAGATAATTGGACACTATGTAGAGAGCATGAGACAGTATATAATGACTCAGTCAGCACTGGATCAGCTTCTGCTGATTTGCATTTTTTTCATCTGCTACCTACTTAGCTCTAGTTAAATTTGTTTTGCTTTCAAAAGCTGTATGCAGATTCTTTGGCTCGTTTTCAAAGTGGATCTCCTTACATTTACCCACAATATGGACTTGGAGAGTTGCCGCAGGTTACTATTTTTACAACTGCATTTGAGCTATCAATTTTTATGAATCTTGGTGAGTAGAAAGAGGGGGTAATCAGATCGTTTTCCTTTGTGGCAACAGGCATTTGCTCGTTTAAGTGCAGTTTATGGAGGAACCTATATGCTCAACAAACCTGATTGCAAGGTATATGCACTAGCCAAGCAGATGTTACTCTTCTTTACTGGTAGATCTTTGCATGTATGCTTAACATAAAACACTGGCAGGTAGAGTTTGATGATGATGGAAAGGCTATTGGTGTTTCTTCTGAAGGAGAAACAGCAAAGTGCAAGAAAATCATTTGTGACCCGTCATACCTGCCAGATAAGGTAATACTATAGGTGATACAATATAATTCTACAACTTGGATGATAATCAACTTTTCAACCCTCTAAGAGACCTAGTTTTGCTGTTTTCTCAATTGTTAACCACAAACCGTTTCTCCCATCAAAAAAATGCTTGTGAAATGTGGTTACAGAACATGTTCTTGTGTTTAACAGGTAAAGAAAGTGGGGAGAGTTGCTCGTGCAATCTGTATAATGAGTCACCCAATCCCATCGACAGATGAATCCCATTCCGCTCAGGTTATTGTTCCACAGAAGCAACTTGGTCGTAAATCAGACATGTAAGATTGATGCAGTTTTCTTTTTTTGTGTTGCTTTTTGCACCTTATGGCATTTAGCATTGATCCCTCAGCAAATGATACTTGATGAGTTCATCCACCTTCACTATTTGATGAACTATATATCATAATTTTCCTACTGCAGGTATCTGTTCTGTTGCTCCTACTCCCACAATGTCGCTCCCCAGGGGAAATACATTGCGTTTGTCATAACTGAGGCAGAGACGGACGAGCCAGAGACTGAGCTTAAGCCAGGGGTGGATCTTCTAGGTCCTGTTGATCAGATATTCTATGACATGTACGATAGATATGAGGCATCTAATGACCACAATTCTGATAACTGCTTCATATCATCGGTAAGGAAACAACGTCATGTACCTCAGATTAATAACCAACGCCTTCATGTGTTTTTTTTTTCTTTTTGGTTCTTCTGTGGATAACCTTGCGTTGCAATTTACTCATCTCAGAGCTACGACCCATCCACACATTTTGAGACTACAGTTGATGACGTGCTAGAAATGTATCAAAAGATTACTGGCAAGGTAATTGATGGTTCATCATGTCAATCTGAATATCTCATCAATGATTAGTTTTCATGTCTATTATCAACAATTGGGTTAATTTCTTTTGCAGACTTTGGACCTTTCAGTTGATCTCAGTCATGCTAGTGCTGCTGCAGAATGATTGAGCTAGCTACCATTCCAGCAATTTTTAACATAGCTACTCAAGTTATGGGAATTTTGATTAGAAGAGACTGTTTTTTCTTAAAGATTTCTATGCCGGTTGTTGACTGAATGCACTTTGTTTTTTCTGAGAGGTCATTTTTCTTTTGTCTCAGACATTACTTACTATTAAAGTCTGACGTGGAATTGCACACTTTCAGACCAATATGAGTATGGAATACACGGTGCCTTGGCATCTGACGTTAGATGTCATTCTTTTTAAACCATTCTAGCTAGGTGAATATGATGTGTATTTCATCAGTAAGTTAGTAGTCGTATTTGTTTCTACTAATAGCTCTGGGAATTTCAGACGGTGAAGAAATGAAACTCGCCATCTGATGCAGGAAAAAAGTGCATCTATCAGATCATTGGTTGATTGAGCACAGTAAATAATTTGGAGGTCGTGGCAGCATTTTTTAAGGCTGAAAAATCTTTAACTTGATGCCATGTGGAAAAACCTGCCAGATAGTTGTGATCTGTGGAAGAACTTTTCGGGTAGAATGAATTGGAAGTGCAAGATTCACCGACTACAGTCAAACAAGATTGTCAAAATCGTATCATGACATAACGCATTCTTTTTGAGATTTTGCCCGGTTTGAACGGGGGCTTTTGTTATATGGGTCTTATTAGCATGGGTACGATCCAAAGTCAGTGAAAACCGATCTGTTGCGTAAATTAGTCCATAAGCTGATAATGGCCCAGGAAGCAAGCCTTCCCTTGCCATTTTGGTAAGTGGCGCTTCCAGGCCGTGGAACATAACAACACCTTAACTGCTACGCCACGGTTCCCCTTCTGTTAACTGATGATTGTACTTATTATAAATTGATTAATAGTGATTATTGTCTAACTAATAACTCTCTTACTTGCCAAATTCCCTCCAAAATTATCTCAAAAATCAGAAACATAAAAAAATGAATAAAATAATATATCGAAAGTAGAATCTAGGCAATACTCTATTTCTAAGTTATTAGGCAATTGTACCCGCAACAAGTATAGGTAATTGTTATATGTCATGCATATCAACTACACTGACTAATGAATTATTCTTGTATCTTTGTAAATAAACTATAATCTTCTGCTATCACTTTTTCCTTATGCACTGCGCATATTAATTAGTAGCTTTGGTAACGTTCCTTCATATACTTACATATATGTGTATTTTGGTATGGGAGCATTTTGGACAGTATTTTGGAACTAGTTTAGACTCAAACCTAATTTTGCCTTCATGGTGCATGAGTTTGATTGATATGAGTTTCATTTTTGTGGAGAGGTATACAATTTGTCATGTAATATATCTACAATGATATATTGGCACAATCACTTAAAAATTATTTATTCGTTTACTGTCTTTTTTCTTTTTTGAAATAAACTGAGTTTTTCTTTTTTTTTTTTGAAAAAGGCATCTATACTATATATTAAGAACAGTAGTTTAGTACAAAGTTAGGGAAATCAACCGCAGACCAACTACAACTACCAAGTTGATGAACCCTAGTATAATTAGCTAAGTTGTGAGCCTCTAGGTAGTAGTTCGAGGAGTATGAAACCACTGAACAACGGAGAGGTGACTGATGTTGGCTAAAATTGAATCCAGAATAAGCTTTGCTTCAGGAAGTAGTGAAGGAGCTTGACCCGTATTCATGTAATCGATAAGGAGTTTGCAATCTGAAAATATTCTCACATGATTCTGAGTCTTGAGAGAAGGAAGATCATTGAGACAATTCAGAGCAAACTACAGAGCAAGTGCTTCAACCGTAGGCGGTAAGGAGTGCCCTTTAAAACCCCATGCCCCCGCATGTGTGATCGTTGCATGCTTTGAAACAATGAAACCAATGCCAAGGCGATCGAGAAAATCCTTACTTCCATCTGCCTTAACTTCTATCCAATCTGGAAAATATTCACGATGATATTGCAGGGTTAAAGAGGAGCCGAAGGATAGAGAAGTAGCAGATTGCAAGAAAGCATCAGCTTGGCACCATCCCAAATTGAACGAAGAAACATTATCATGGGACAATTGACAACGAGCAAACCAAAGGCGCCAGAGGAGCAGAATCTGGTGACGAAGCTAAGGGATACTAAAGGATGAACAGATCTGAAGAAATCAATCAAGAAAGGCTTCATCTGTGTGAAAAGTCTGTGGCATAGTAAATCCCATCATACTCCAATAGCCATGGACAGTGGCACATTCAATGAAAACATGCAGCATTGTCTCTTGATCACCACAGATACAACAATTGGCATCAATTTTTGTGTGGAAGCGATGCTGTATAATACTTTTGCATGGCAAAAAACCATTAAGGAGCTTCCACCCTAGATGTAACACCCCTACCGCTAATCAAGTCATTACCTCCTAATCCGTCTCAATTACCAATACCAACGCAGCGGAAATTTACTACAAACGGTGGGTGATACAATGCCGTTAGTCACCCACGTGACTAACAAGGCCAAATCCAAACATAATATCGGTCTGATGAACTAGTATACCGAGTAATCAACAACACTATTACATTTCGTTCCTTAATCAAATCGCGATACAAATACAACCTCAATTCAATTCCATACCGAGTCTCTACAATTCTCAAACTTGCCGATAACATTTTGGTCTTGCAGTACAACCTTTACAATAATACAAATGTTCCTAATAACCACCTATGTTTAACCGCAATTCCCGTCCTACTCTCGAACGGTAAGCGTCTCCAAAGTACCTGTAAGTAAAAACGGTGCCCCAAGGGGCTCAGCAATTTGCTGGTATGAAATTCGCATACCCCGCGAGCTAACGGGGGTACGCCGAATACTTCGTAGAGAATATGGGATTCATTTTAATTCAACCATCATGCAGGACAGCAATACATTAGACATGTACAATAGCACAATCAGTTTTCAACATAGAATACAAACACTAACTCACACATCAAGGTAGTTAGTTTATTTTATCCTGCTCTTAGGCCTTGAAGGTTTCTACCTCACTAATGTCTTAGTTACTTTATTCATTGTCTTCCCATTCGCTTGGGATACTCTTACTCAAGCTCTCTTAGGTTTGTAAACCCTACAAGTCTCAATCCCAATTCAAGTTCTACAATTCTCAATCTCAATTCTCAACTCCCAAGTTCTCAATCTCAATTCTCAAGTCTCAACTCAAACTCAAATTCTACAGTTCTCAATTTCTCAAATGGATATCTTTTAAGCCACTACTCATGACCTCCGGGCAGAGTCATACACAAGACTCACCACCGGGCTTACAATACTCGTCTTACTTCCCCGGCTACGACCCTACACTGGGTCTAACATAATGGGAAGGTTCGACTATCAAACGAAACTATACACCTAGTTCCTCAAATTCACAAATGTCTGTTTCTCTACCGGACTACTCAATTTCCGAAATGCTTCTCTCTCAAAGTCATATCTCAATCTCATGGATTAGCCTAGAAGTATCACTCTCGATATCATCTAATAGCTTAGGGAATTTTCTCAATGTCTAGTATTCTCAGATTTAAGGGTTTCCCCAACTTTTTGAATACTTTTATGTTCGGGACATTTTCTCAATTAGGTCGGATCCTCATATTATGGGTCGAATATTTTTCTAAGGGAGTTCGATGGTCCCTTATCATTCTTTTACTTCTCTCAAAAGTTCATGTCTTTGAATTATCATCAATCTCTTAATAGAGGTTTCCTTACATCTTTCCACAATTGATTATTTCATGGATTGTTCATTTTGGTTCTCTAACCGTTTCGGGAGTTTACTAACCCGTGCATCTCCCTCACATTCTAGTGAGTTCATAAGTTTGCATTATTGTTATTCTTAAATCGATAGTTTTTGTGTGATTCCACGTGTTCATTATTTTACGATATGACCCTTTCTACGAGTCACTAACCCATCGTTACTCAATTACGAGTTGGTCTATAACACTAAGTTAGACCCCACAATCATACAAGGACAGTTAGTACACACAGCATGCATCAAGTTTTTCTGACAAAGCAATAGAACATGTTCATGCTTTTATCTTGATTAAGTCGGCACACAAGCAAACAGCACACAAATCAGTGTAATCCCGGTAGCATACAGGGCATGAGAAAATCATACCTTTCACCATGGGTTACTCTACCATGTCACCTTACGTTCCTCGGTTCACACTTGTTTCACTGATAACATTTCAAGTGTTTCTATTAACAACAAAGTACTACGGTATGTAAACAACTAATACTCCCGTAGTTGACCCCGTTACCCCGTTAATCTCAATTTTACTCAAGCGTTCTTATGTGCATATTTTTCTCACCATCGTTACTCTTTCAATGGTTTACTACTAATGCCACATTTTCTCTCTTCTTTTTTATTTGACCCGACCGACCCTACCAAGGTCGGTCCCAGGGTCGGTCGAAGTCAGTAGGTTGCGGGTTCGAAAAATTCAACTCGACCGACCCTACCAAGGTCGGTCCTAGGGTCGGTCGAAGTCAGAAGACTCCGGGTTTGAAAATTTCAGCTCAACCGACCCTCCCAAGGTCGGTCCTAGGGTCGTCGAAGCCAGTACCATTTCCCCAAGGTGTTTAACTACTCACTTTGAACTCTAACTCATCTTAATTCTCACCCACTCTTTTCCTAATCTTTCCACGTGTTTTCTAACATGTTAAAACACCTTAAACACTCTTAAAACCTCCTTAAATCATTGGTCATACTCATACCCAATTCTTGCTCAATTCTACAATTTAAATTCTCCCTTTTGCACTTATGCACACTAGTGCTTTTCCAACTATTCTCATGATAGATTTTACCTTACTCTCAACCATTTGACCATACCACATTCATTCCTAGTCATTTGAAATCTCATTACTCAAGTTCAAACCTTATTCTCAAAGTCTTGCCCACTAGTTCTCTTCTGGAAATTCCAAGCACTGGAACACTGTTTTGCTACAGATTTTTGCATACTCAACTCTCCCTTCTCCAACTACCATTTCACGGTAATTAATCAACTCAACTCAATCCCATAAACTTCTAGGTTCTCCAATTTGTAAAGTCACCTAAAACATATAATTTCTACTAAAATTTTGCCATAACCTCCCCACAAACCTAACATGCCCAAATGCATCAATTCTCACCTAAACCAGCTCAAAACTAACCACACCCATATAGGGTCCTACCAGCACACAAACTCAATTAAAATCTCTTCAAACAACAATATTAATATATACTCGTCACTAGGCTCCAAGGCCCTAAATTCAAACAACAATTCCCAAATTTCTCATCTAACTAATCAAAGCACATTTCCATCCAGTTTTTTGTTCATTCAATTAATTAACCCATCCCAAATTCTAAGGCAATCAAGATAAACATTAAGGTAAGCTTTTTACCTTAACCTTCCAAGTTTCCTTTTCAATTCTCCTCTTCTCCTATTATCCATCCTCTTGATTCCAAAATCGGCCAAGGGCAATTCAAATGCCAACAACTCTAAATTACCATTCAAAAGGGCAATGGGACTAAGTACAAGCACTTAGGCACATTAAGCTAGTCCTAGGATTCAAAAGAGGCTTAAAGCACAAAGTTAGGGTTTACCTTTGGAAGCTCTTGAATGGTTTTAAATCTTGACTCAAATGAGGGATTTCTACCACCATTTAAGGCTTGGAAAATGCTCAAGCAAAGAAAGAATAGTGCCACATTAGAAGGTGAAATCAGCCAAGACTAAAAGGAAGGAGAAAGGAGTTTTTCTTGGACCTTTTTACCTTAAATGAAAGAGGAGAGTCCAAGCTTCAAGAAACTCCAACTTTCTCTTCAAATGGGATATACCCATGGGGATTAACTTCAAGCTTTGTGGATTTTTAAAAGAGAGAAGTGAAGCTCTTGATGAGGGGAGTTCAAATATGTAGTTTATTTTTGATTTGGAGTAGTAATGTGGCTTGGGCAAGGTGAGGAAGTGGAGAAGCCATGGGAGGCTTCTCAAAATCGTTCCAGCCATGGGAGAGGGGAGGAAATCAGCTGAGGAAGGAGGAGGGAAGGAAAGAGAAGAAAAGTGAGGGGAGAGAGAGAAGAAAGTAGCTTTTATGCTATTTTACTTTTTGCTTTATTTGCTTTTGTTTTTCTCTAGAGAGTCAACAAATTAAGAGGGAAGGGTGTTGAATTACCCAAGAAAACCACCCCCCTATAGTAATTAAGCTAGGGGTGTTTTCGTGTTTTCACAGTAACGCTCGTCAATTACCCGGTTTTAGCACTATTCACCAACTGGGCCCGTTTTCCGGATTTTTCTTGTTTCTTTAATTTTAATGGTTCTTAAGCTTCCATTAATGTTTAATTATAATTATTTGGTTGACTATTATTTTTACGGGTCCATTTGACCACTCTAAGTCACGTTTTCGGGTTTTCTAGAAAAACATGCTCTAAAGCTTCATTAGCATTTTTAATCCATTATATGGATCCGTTTTCTTCGGGAATTATTCCCGTATATTAACTAGGCATAACTAAGCCTTAGGAATCCTTCTAGGATCCTAGTCGAGATCACATATCTCCTATGGTTAAGTAACGCACAATTTTACGTTTTGTGCTTTTTACGCGTTTTCTCTTTTCTTTTGGATTTATTTTCTTCACCAAAATTCTTTAGGCACTATTAGACCTTTGAATACCATATTAGAATTATTTAATCACCATGTTTAAGTTTAGGGTATTTCACTAGAAGTTTCACTCTGGGTGGTAAGTCACAAGACCATATGTGTTTCAATGCTCTTCCCATCGAAAGTTGTGAACTCATAGTGATGGAGGATGACGGAGCATTAGCTTTTGCTAATTGTAAATCTGCATAATAAGTGGATTTAACAGTGAAATCTCCCGTGGTTGACAGCCCCCAGAACCAAGAGTCAGAGGTATGGTATTATCTTGTGGAATACTGAGCTGTGTAATCGCTGCTCCATCAGCTTCATTGAACCATTGTGAAATCAGAGAAGTGTTCCAGGTCTGTTGTGGAGTAATAAGATCAGTAACTAGGCCATGCTCTCTAATATGGGGTGGTAGATTCCATAAGAAAACCTTTCCCCCGGGCTTAGTAGGAATCCATCTTGCACTTAATTTTGTTTGCAGTCCAATTCGAATTTGTTTCCTTCCACCAAATTCCACCGATCTTTTACACCATTCAAAGCTCGCCAAATTGGACTACTAAAAGATGGAGGATGATGATCCCATATACTTATTGTGCCATTACCAAGATATCAAGCAGTGTAGAGTTGTGAAATGACTGATGAGGGAGATGTCAGCAACCTCCATAGTTGCTTTGCTAGCATAGCTCTATTAAAACTAGTAAGGTCCCGAAATCCCAAGCCTCCAGAGCCCATATCTTTGCACATAATCTCCCATTTGCTCCAATGCAGTGATTTATTTCTAGTTGTACCCCCCACCGACATGATATAAGTTGGAATTGCCTGGAGGATTGATTTTCAGAGTGGCTCGACCTGCTTGTGATACTTGGTTGGTCCAAGATGCAAGTCGCTGGGATATTCGATCCTTTAAGTACCTGAAGACTGATTGACGATTTCTTCCAATATGTCCTAGAAATCCCAAATAAGTACCAAAATCTTGCACCTGCTTGGCTTGAAAGATCTGAGCAATGCTTTAACACATGGATGGTTGCAACCCTTTGGAAAACATAATAGCTGATTTATAATTATTAATACATTGACCTGATGCTATCTTAAAATCGTCCAAAATTTACGACAGAGCATAAGCATTCTCAATATTAGACTCCCCAAATAAGACACAGTCATCAGTAAACAGCAAATTAGTAATAGGCGCATGAAGACCCCTGATTCTAAATTCCTTATATAACCTCACATCTGATGCTAGCTTTGAAGAAGATGTAAGTGCTTCCATGCAGCAGATAAAGAGGAAAGGAGACAGAGGATCTCCTTGACGTACGTAAACCTCTTGGTAAAAGTTTCACCTGGATGACCATTAACCTAAACCGCCATTGTGATTGAAGTAATACATTTCTTGACTAGACTATCCATCGTGGGTGAAATCTCATACTATAAACTGTCTTTTTCAGAGGCGGATCCAGAAATCTTGTTTAGGGGGGGTTAAAAAAAATTTTGACACCCAGAAATTGTTTAGGGGGTTAAAAAAATTTTGACACTAATTTTCTTTAAAACTTTATATTATGTTGTATTTTTTAAAATTTTATAAGAGTAATTTGACAAATTTTCAAAATTTTCAGAGGGCTAGAGCCCCTAGACCCCCTCCGTCGGCCCCTGGTCTTTTTTCTTTTCTGAAAAATTGGCACTCTTTTTTTTGGCTGCCATACGAGTGGAATTAGTGGTCACATATTAATTCTCTGTGTAACACTGTAGAGTTGTGGTGGAGCTTATTTTACGATGTAGTGCAACATTACTCCCGGGTGCCTATTCCCTAGTTGGAAAGAAAATTTCTAACTGTTACCATCGGGGAATCATTTTTTGAGTAATGCCAACGAGGTATCATATATGGTCGTGGACGAGTGTTCATATTTATCGTCTTGTTCTCCGGAATTACTTTATCTTCTTCATGGCCACAGCGGGGACGACAGGGTGCGAGAGATACAGGACGACGAAATGGTGATGGAACAAGCTTCACAGATAATAAGTTCCTTCCAAGTTGTTCCACGTTTGGTCGTCTTCGATCTCGATTACACTCTCTGGCCTTTCTATTGGTAAAAACACTGTTTCGTGCGTTTCTGTTCCTTTGACACTCTATCCCTTATTCCTCGTCCCCCGTCATTGACGTCTTTTACTCATATCTCGCATCTCGGTGCTTTGATGATTGCGTTTGAACTTGATTGTGGTGTGTTTGTGATTGCTGATTTTGCAAGTTGGTGGAATAATTCCTCTCTGTCGCCAAATTACTTGTTCTGTAACAAGGGACTGAGAGGAGGTGATGGATTGTAGACGAAAGTTAGTGGAAAGTTGTTTCGTTATGGGACTTAGCACAAAATCAGTGTCAATTCGTGCTGACCTGATTCAGCTTCTACTTTCTCCTTACGAGTTGCAATGTATTGAACAAAGCCACGTCTTTTGATGGTTGTAAGAAATATACACAGGTCTACATTGCTAAGTTGCCAACGAATCGGAACAAAACTCACAATTTCTACTCTTTTTTTTTTTTTTTGATAAGTAAAAATACACTTACCCTCATGCAGGATTGAACTACAGACCTTCAGTTTACAAGACTGACGCTCTACCACTGAGCTATAAGGGCTTGTGCAATTTTTAAACTCTTATTGTTAGCCACATCAGACTTTTATTATTGTTCTATCGGTTCGAGCTTCTTTGTTATGCTAGTGCTTTAATCCTAACACTGTCAGCCACTTCGCGTATTGGGTGTTAAATGTTTTTGTCTACTAATTTCACTCACATCAGTGAATGTCGCTCGAAAGGAGATGTACCGTATCTGTATCCCCAGGCAAAAGGTATTCTGCTTGCTCTGAAAGATAAGAAGATTGGTATGGCCATTGCTTCTAGAACACCCACTCCAGATATAGCGAGGGTTTATCTTGATAAATTGGGTATCCAGTCAATGTTTGATGCACAGGTGAGTTTATTGCAATTTCAGTTTTTTTTTTTTTCTTTTGCACTTCTCCAAGATATAGTACCTGTTCGATGGATCACCCTGTCCATTCCCAAAATCCAGCCAATAGCAAAAACATGCAGTTTTCTTTGTGCCTCTCACCAATTCAGTTAACTTCCAGGGTTCTTACTTATTAACCTGATCTTTCTCAGTACTGGTTGCTAAGTAATGCCGGGGTGTAACTGTTTAACTGTGCAGGAAATGTATCATACTTGGTCAACATATAAGACCGAACATTTCCAGAAAATTCAAAGAAAGACTCAGGTTCCTTACGACTCAATGCTTTTCTATGATGATGAAATCAAGAACATCAAAGCGGTACTGATCTGCATCTACTGGTTGGATATCTATGTATACATAGTATAAAGTGATAGTGAGCCTCTGCAACTTCTTGATTTTTTTCTTCTGGATGTGGGTAATCTTTATCATCTCTTGTTGATGAAATTTGATCAAGAACCTTTCAAGGGTAATTCAAATTGCTATGAGCTAGGTTAAGATAGTTCAAATTAGTTCTAACCTCAAATTCAAAGTTTTTTTTATTGCGGTACGAATGATAAGACAAATTGTTGATTTAGCTTCTATTGGGTTAGCTATTTTCTCAAGATATCTACTGTAATGTGTCAGGTGAGGGAATTAGGCGTGGTGAGCATTCAAGTAAAGGGAGTTGATCTTGATGCACTGCAAAGAGGCCTTACTGAGTTCTCTGGGAAAAATGCTGGATCATCCGATAACAATAGCAGATAAGAGATACATCACGTCATTGCATCATACCCACCTTGACATTGCCCGTTCTGATACTCTTTGAATTATTAGCCAAAGCTTGCATTGGAACAGTATACATTATGCAATTTTTTGTCCGACTCGTGTTATGTAACCACACAAAATATTGATATGGTAAAAGGTGACTTATTTTGGGTGTAGAAGTGGATACGGAATCCTTTGAGGGAATCATGACAGTAATGGACTTTTTTTCTTTACTGGAACTGCTGATAAACAGCAAGCGAGACAAGAACAGGGAATAGCCACGGCCATGAGCTGTTGAAAAAAGACAAACATCAAATGCGTACAAAAAAAAAACCCACTGTAATCCGTAATTAATTTGAGCAACCACTACAAGAGACTCACAAGTAGTAGACCATCTGTCTTGCAGTTGAACCGGAGAGGCATCGACAGCTCTCCAAGGAAGAGAGGGCATTAATCAGCAAAAGCGAAGATGAGAGCACACCTTGGAACTCTGAACTAGCTAATATTAAGCATTTGGAAATCCCTCACCAAACAACTATAATTACAATATGTAATTCAAATACAATCATGAATTCGCTTGATGGGCTACATTCATGTGCTAATGTTAAAACAAACAATTTCGGAGGTCGAAAAACAATGCGTTACATTAATATGTTATTGGTTGAGCACTCTCAGTGGTGATCTCTTAACAGAATCTATTTCAACTTCATTTATCTTGGCAAAATCAGCACTCATCGTAGAATGATCATGGAGCTTCTCAGCTTCTACTGCAGTCATACCATCTGTGTCCTCTGAATCCATTACCATCCTTCCTAGTGCGTCCATAAGTCTTGCATTGTCTTCACAAAATTCTCCAACCTGTCCGCTAATCTGCTCAAGCCAATCAAATATGTTTACCCTTTCCAAAGATAATTTCCTCACATCATCAACTAATCTCTGCTTAATGATCTCAAGATCACTCAACTGTTTAATCAAGTTGCTCTTTTCATCCTCAGACTCATACTTCACGTTTTCAATTTCAATTTTTTGTTTGTCCAGCAAAGTCTCTAATTCTCGTGCTCTTTGCTCTGAAACAGTCAAAGATTCCTTCATAAGAGTTATGTCTCCACTTAAGTCAACCACTTTGCTCTCTAATTGGCTGATAGTACCAGTTTTCGTCTCAACCTCTGCACTTGTAATGTACTCGGCCTTTATCAGGGCTTCTCTCAGTGCCTCCCTTTGAACCAGCATCTCCACAATTTCCTTAAAGGATGAGTCTAAAGCATCTGCAAGGCTCTGCTCCATTGATAAAGTCTTATCTTGAAGAGCCACTATGTCTCTATCTTTCTGGTTCACAATCAGTTGAAGTCGCTCTATATCAGGCTTGAGTAATTTCTCCGTTTCAGATCTAGCAAGCTTAGCAGCTAAGGATTCTCTTCTTTTGACCTCTTGCTCTAACCATGCTTTCTCCTTTTCATGAATTTCGATTGTTGCATTCTTTGCCTCTATATGCTGGAGGTAGTTCTCTTCCCTCTTGAGTGCTTCATCAAGCTTCACTTTCATGACTTCATTACTGCTGGCCTTATCTCCCAGTTTTTTATCTAGCACTGTGATCTGATTTTCATATTCTGTAACCTTCCTGTCCTGCTCCTTTAAGTAGGATATCAGCTCGTTGTTTTCTTTTCTTAGAGATTTCTCCTTCTCTGCCTGAGCAGAAAGGGATTCCTTTAGTTGTTTGCACATCTCTTGCTTCTGTTCCAAGTATTTCTGCGTGCTCTCAAATTCAGATTTCCACATCAGCACTTCCTCTTCCTTCTGGCTCACTTCATTTATTTTTAATGCCAAGTCAGACCTAGACTTGGCTAGATTATCAGAAATTTCTTTCACGGAAGATTCCATCAGGGAAGCATGTTCTTGCAACTGAAGCTGACTGGTGGAAGACTCTGCAAGCATTTTCTTGTACATGTCAACTTCATTTTCTAACGAACTGTTTTTCTCTTCCAACATGGTGAGATACATAAGCTTCTGGGTCAGTAATGCTATCTCCTTTTGTGCTTGCTCCAAAAGGATCTGAGATTTTAACAAAGAGCTATGATCCGCTTCTTCCTTCTGATGAGAAACTATGATCGGTTCCACTTGCCCTTTAGCTTCTTCATCTGGAGCCTTGGAACTGCATAAGCTAGCATAAGCCACTGAAAGTTCAGATGTTAGCACCATGAACAGGATGGATCTCTCCTCACTTGACACTTCAATTGTGGAGCGATAATCTTCCAACTGGCGCTCTAGCTGGTGGATTCTTTCACTTTTAATCTTCAAATCACCATCCATCTTCGTAATAATGTTCTCCATCTTTGAACTCCATTCAGCTTCTATTTCCTTGATCTTAGTTGAGCACTCACTATGCTCCTGCTCCAAATGTCTGAGTTTATTGCGCAGTTTGATCTGAGACGGATCTGTTTTCTTTCGACCAATTTGAGCTTCTTGCAGCTCTTTGACAGTTTGAAGAAGCTCCTTATTATCTTGCTCGAGGTGAGAAGCCCTGTATTCCATTTCCTTAAGTAGCGACTTCTTTGTTCCCAAAGTGCTTCTCAGGTGAGCAACTTCTTCATCTCTTTCCACGCCCAAGCTTTCAATCTTTTCTTTAGCTCGATTCCATTCCATCAAAACATTCTCAAAGCATATTTTTGAGTTTGACAATTCAGCTTCAACAAGTCTCCTCCTACTTTCTTCGTGAGCCAAGGCCTGATTGCACATCTGCAATTCACTTTTGAGGTTCTCATTCGCTCTAATATGAGTGTCTAGTCTGTCCTGCAGAGATGAAATTTCCTGCATAAGAGCTGATTTCTCATTTTTCCAGCTTTCCTTGCTTGACCGAAACTGCTCCTGAAGCAGCTGGTGAGCTTCTTCCAAATGATCAAACTGTTCTTTCTTCCATTTCAACTGCTCTTGTACACTCATGCTTTGCTCCTCCAGTTGAAGTAAAGCATCCTCTCTAATTTTCTGCACTCTCCTGACCTCGATTTTCAGTTCTGCTTCCTGGCACTTTCTTTTTGATTCAGACAGAACCCTTTTGAGACCTTCAATCTCCCCATTTCTAGCACCAAGCTGCCTCTCTAGTTCAGAGTTCTTCAGAGTAGCTTCATCCAAATCTGAAACCAGTTTTTTGTTTTCCTCTTCCATTTGCATTACCTTCTCACCAAGATCAATTCGAAACTTCTCACTCACACATTTGGCATGCTTGAGAGCCGAGGAGGTTTCAAGGAGTTTAGATTTGGTGTCTCCGTACAGCTTTCTGGCTTCAGCTTCCTCTTCCGCTTTCGCACTCAGTTCTTTTGCAATTTTTTCCAGCTGCTGATTCGCCTGCTCGGATTTGATAAGCTGATCGTCGTACGCCTTCTTCAAGTTCCGGCAGAGCTCTGATTTAATCCGGTATTCTTCCTTGATTTTCTCCAGCTCTGCTCTGACATCGTCCAACTCTTTGTACACATTCTCCATCTTCGCTTTCTTTTTCTGATTGGATCGAAGACCCGTGAGACCTACGTGTTGTTAAATACACTTGAATCAGAAACCCTCGACGGAATTGTGCAAAACAACACTGTACAATCTAATGGCTACCCAATGTAAACCAATATGAAAAGATGTTTCAATACAGTTATCAGTGAAGCACCGAACAGATATTGACATTTTGAGCACTCCGATCTTTGCATTAAGAGTAGATTGGACTATTGGGTATCCTAATCTGACTTGGGTAGTTCCTCTGGTCGTTGCTCACTGTCAGTCTCTGAAATTAATACGCAGCTCGTTCAATTATGACAATGTATATAGTTTCATCTGGGCAGTCTGTAAATGCATCAACGAGTGACTATTCAAATTTGTTTACCAGAGAATGCAAATGAAATGGGGCAATAGTCACTTTCTTCATTCTATTACGAACATCTGTGTTTTACTCACTCCGAATTAAAACATGTTGCTCTAAAAATTCCATGGTTTAGGGATTTGCGGATCCTACTTAGCTAGAGAGCAATTAGATTGCCCTGACGCGTTGTGTTGGGTTTGTAAAGAAAGAAGGCATCAGCCATTGGTTCTAGGAGTCGTACAAAAAGAGCGCTGTTCTAGGATCGCTAACAGCAATGAAAAGTGTTTTCCAAATTGTTGAAGCAAGATACAAGCGGTTTCCCATGTTTAACATGAACAGTGGAGGAGCGTACCTGTAGAGGCAGACAACTGGGTGAGAAGGTTGCTGATCTTGTTTGTGAGTTCCGTTAAAGCTCGGCCTTGCTGCCTGATAAGCGTCGAGTGAGAAAGGTTTTCAGATCTGAAGCAAGGAGAAAGGAGTCAAGAAAGAATGTCGAGCGGGAAAGATTAGGTTTTGAAATTGCGTTCGACTAAGGCATGGACCAAACCAAAGGGAGGATTGACAAATTTAGATGGCTGTTTTGAGTCTTTGAAATCATATTTGGCGGTAGGTTTGCGCTGACATAAATATAGTATGGCTGCGTTCGGCATGGTTGTTTTGTGGTTGTTTTGGTCTGACTGTTTTGTGGTTGTTTTATATGTGGCAGTATATTATTGGTGTAGAACGTAGGACCCACGTGGGACCCACGTGGGGACCACTCCCAAAACAGCCAAAAAAAGGCGTGTTCCGAACGCAGCCTATATTTGTTGGCAGATTTGCGCTGGCATAAATGCAGCTGTTTTGAAAACTGTTGTTTGGCAGTGCGGTATATATGCAGCATGTTTGGTTAAGTCAGTTATATGTAGTGCGTTTACTTTCGTATTACAGTTACAATTTATTATATTACACTAAGGGCATCCACAATGGTGTGGATTCCACCCTGTTAAATAAATTAAACTTAAAAGAAAAATTGATGCAGTGGTGTGGAATCCACACTAATTCTCTCTCATTGTTGCTTATTTAAGCAACGGTCTCCAAATTAATCATATTGGTTATATGTTGTAACATCAGCATAAATAAATAAAAGTAATAATATCTTCCTAAAGTAAAAATTATGAATGATGGGAGAGAGAATGTTAAGCAACTCTACTATTGTAGAGATTAGAGTTCCTTATATAATAAACTAATACATTTTATTGACGTGACACCTAAAAAGAAGTTAAGAAACTTTCAACCACTGTGGATGCCCTAAGGGCATAAGGGCATAAGGGCATCCACAATAAGGGTTCTTGACACGGTTACATAGGTGGAGAAATTAAAAAATGTTCTACAATGGTGTGGATTCCACCCATTTTCTCACTCCAAGGTTCTTAACTAAGGGCATCCATAATAACAAAAGTGAATTCCACTCATCAACAAATATTATTTTATTATCTCCTCTCACATTCTCTCTCATGTTTACCTAGGTTCTCTAAAAAGAGCGTGTCTTAGTTAAGAACCCCTCTCACATCTTCTCTCCTCCATCTCATCGTTTCCTTTTTTCTTTTTTAACATTATGGGTGGAATCCACACCATTGTATCCACAATGATAAAAGTGGATTCCACCGACCAACAAATATTATTTTATTATCTCCTCTCACAATCTCTCTCTTACTTACCTAGGTTCTCTAAAAAGAGGGTGTCTTAGTTAAGAACCCCTCTCACATCCTCTCTCCTCCACCTCATCATTTTCTTTTTTCTCTTTTAACATTATGGGTGGAATCCACACCATTGTGGATGCCCTAAGAACCCCACTTTTTATGACACAATTAACCCTCCTATGTGTATCTTTCTCTTTTATATTTTCTCTCACATCTAAATAGTGATAGTTTATTGGTTGTTCATTAAGAGAGAGAGATTAAGAAACTTTGTTATTGTAATGAATAGAGTTTCTTAAATAATAAAATATAATTTGTAGATGACATGGCACCTCGGAATGTGCTAAGAAACTCAAAACTATTGTGAATGCCTTAAAGGACGTTATTTTGTTAGTAAAAATAAATAGAAAAATTCACAAACAATATATTACTATGAGTATTTAATTTACAATAAAAAACTTGAGAAACCAAAGAAAATAAAAATATTTATATAACCAATAAAATTTTTATTTTTATTATTTAAGCAAAACTTGTAACTTCTAAACAATATATTGTTATTATCTAAATTTTATAATTCTTACAAATATTTAAGCGTAAAAAGAGAACAAGCGTTTCAAATTTTCTGATACGTTATGTGAATTTATTTAGTGAAATTGTAACTTTTAATAATATATAATATTTTTTTAACTTTGTATGTTAATAAATTTATATACATTCATATTTCTATATACTTTTTTAATATTTTAATTTATATATCAACAATTGTGTATATTTATTGGTTTTTTTAATTTTATTAATCTATGTTGTATTACAAATAATATACTATAGATTTGTATTATTAATGTGGTTTTTTTTATAAATTTGGCTAAAGAAGTATACTATTTTTTATAAATTATTTGAAGCATTATGTAGTTTGTAACAAATAAAGTAACTTGTAAAAAATGTCTTTCTTCTAAGTCAATAGTCACAGTAATTGCATTATGAAGTGAGTAAAGAAGCGCAAGTGAACGCACGGAAATGAAAAAGTAGCATTTGTTGTGGGCATTTATGCTGACATTTATGTTGTCATTTATAAATAATATAATGAATAAAAAAATATTACCCTACACCACAAACTCACCCCAAAAACCACCCTAGAAAATATTAAAACATCAAAGGCTTATTGCCGAGTCAGTTGCCACTTTATAAAGGATAGAAAAAGTTTAAAAAGATTACCATACACCACAAACCCACCCCAAAATCCACCCGAGAAAATATTAAAACGTCGAAAACATTTTTAGAGTTTGTAGTGAAGGGATTAGTCTAAACCACAAACCCTAAAAAAATGTCGCGTCAGTGTCGGCATTGTAAAGAATAGAATGAATAAAAAAAGATTACCCTACACCACAAAACCACCCTAAAAAGCTAAAAAACGTTGAAGACTTATTGACGAGTCAGTTGCGACATTATAAAGTGTAGAAAGAATAAAAAAATAATACCCTACTCCACAAACCCACCCCAAAAACCACCCTAGTAAATATTGAAACGTCGAAGGCTTATTGCCGAGTCAGTTGTGACTTTAACAAGTATAGAATAAGTTAAAAAAGATTACTCTACACCACAAACCCACCCCAAAAGCCACCCTAGAAATTATTAAAACGTCGAAGGCATTTTTAGGGTTTGTAGTGAAGGGATTAGGGTCTAACGACCCTAATTGCTAAACCACAAACCCTAAAAAACTGTTGAGTCAGTGTCGGCATTATAAAGAATAGAATGACTAAAAAAAGATTACCCTACACCACAAAACCACCCTATAAAAGCTAAAAAACGTCGAAGACTTATTGCCGAGTCAGTTGTGATATTATAAAGTATAGAAAGAGTTAAAAAAGATTGCCCTACACCACAAATCCACCCCAAAAACCACCCAGAAATGATATTTCATGAATTTTGGACAAAAACTATACGACATTTCACAACTTTGTATTTTTTTAGTAGTTACGGTAATTTTTATACTAAGGTCAAGAAAGTTCAATATAATATAGAGTTTATCTATTTATATCAGAACTACTTTTGGAAAACATTT
Organism: Limonium bicolor; assembly: GCA_023374045.1. Classification (NCBI taxonomy): domain Eukaryota; kingdom Viridiplantae; phylum Streptophyta; class Magnoliopsida; order Caryophyllales; family Plumbaginaceae; genus Limonium; species Limonium bicolor. The sequence goes on from CM041778.1 coordinate 145,793,406, forward strand.
TTAACTCACATTTATAATTGTAAGTATTTTTCTTCTTTAAACTCAAAATTTTATATACTTAAATAACTTTAGATTTTTCAAAATTCATTATAAAATGAGATGAAAGATATTGGAATAATTATAACGTTTCATATATATTATTATATCTATACTAATGTAGAAGTACTGAAATTTTGTTTACGATTAGTTACTTTCATAAATAAAATAATAAACATTTATTATATCATACAATAAAGAAGAGATGATATAACTACATATAACATTGTATAAATGTTGTTTTTTAATATTACACGTCCGCAAGTCATGTCGCACGTCCATTTCAAGTTTGTGTAACCCCACTGCAGCAGTGCTGCACCCGAGCCACACCCTACAATGAGAAGCCAAGTTGAAATCATATCCTTTTACTTTCATATTTCTTGTAATTATCATAGTAAGTGGTATCTCGTTCTAAAAATTACTATCAAACATTCATTATCAGTATCATCTATCAACTAAAAATGTCCTTCAAAAAATATTCAAGGTCCTTTAACTTAATAGAACAACTCAAAATCTTTAAGAATAAAAGTTCTTTAAATCATGATATTGGTATTCTACATATAATAATAATTTAATTCAGATTAACTACTCACCCAGTTAATAAGAACTCTATTAGTTACTTTCTCAAAAAAAAAATTGGCTTTAAACACAATATCATTATTGTATTTGTTAAAAAATTAAAATAAAAAAGTCTTGGCACAATTACTTTAATTTTTTCAAAAATGTTCATACAGTTCTTGTACCGTTGTACGTATTACTGTTTCAATGAATCGGAGAAGTATTAGAAGTTTGAATATCATTAAAACCTTGTCCAATGGCTTTTAGAAAATTATAACTCTTTTAATTATGCATCAGTACTAAGATAAATCTTTCAAACGGCTTCATTTTTAATAAGTGCGATAAAAAGGTTCATTTTAAATATGATTAACTTTGTGTTATTAAAAAAGCAAGAAATTAATAAAACATTTATCAATAGTATAACAAAATGAATATATATTACTCCCTCCGTCCGCTTTTGACCTTCCCGTCAATTAAAAACACAAATATTAAGGAATTCTGCTTTTTCAAACTGTACCATTGTTAACTTTACCAAAACACCCTTATAGTACAGTCAATCAGATTTTTGTTCTGAGTGCGTAGAGAGAGGGATATGAAGAGGAGTCTAGGTTTGTCTAATTTTTGCTGATGAAGAACGCGAGCAGTGAGGGATGTGAAGAGGAGTCTGGTTTCTCTAATTTTCGCTGATGAAGAACGCGATGATGAAGAACGCGAACAGTTAGGGATGTGAAGAGGAGTCTGATTTCTCTCATTTTTGCTAACGCGAGCAGAGAGGGATACAGGAAAGAGAGAAAATTGAACCCTAAATTAGCGTGGATGATTTGGAAAGGAACGGCGTGGCAACTGAGGGTATTGTTGTAAAGTATACTTATTAACTTACTTTTAACTTATCAAACAGACATAATTCTGGGACAATAAAATAAGGAAGACCAGAAGGTCAAAAGCGGACGGAGAGAATAATAATTACTTTTAGGAAAAATTACATCCCCACCCATGACGTGTTGTGAAATTACACACCCCACCCACGAGGTTTCAAAAATTACTTTGCCCACCCATGTGGTTTCCGCTATTTTACATCCAACAACTTTTCAAATATTTGATCAATTTAAAAGATGGTTAAATGTTGTCCAAAATTGATGAAACTTTACATGGACGATGCTAAGGTGTTATATTTTGGTCTAGCGTAAAATCCAAAGTTTTTTAAGCTCATATGTGATCAGTGGGACCCACTGAGGCTGCGTTCGGACATGGCATATATGTGGTATAAATGTGTCATTTTTTAGTTTGGCATTTTTGACAAAAAAATACCAAACCGCCATCACCGAACACCAATTTTCAAAACAGCCACAAATATACCAGCACAAAACAACCAATAATTTATGCTGCAAATATAATGAATACCGTAAACAGAAGCGGAGCCAGAAAACTGTAATTAAGGGGGCGAAAATATTTTAATAATATTAATTAATTTATTAAATTTTTAATAAATTAATTTAAATTTTCAAAATTTATAATTACATTTTAAAAATGATATTATGTATTAAATTTGACATAAAATTAAATTAAAATGAAAATATATAGATTAATATATTATAAATTAGTTCCCTTTTTTATTTTTAGTTTTTTTATAAAGAGTGGTATACTAAATTATAAATTAATGAAAATAATACAGAATTATAGTTTTAAACTAGTAGTGTTTTTCTAAATTGTTTATTTAGATACGAATAAATAGTCTCTTAAAACTATTACTATCTATCCATTCTAATAAAATATTCTACAAGGAAAATAGCAAACTAATAAAAATTACGATATAAACTTTCAATTATATCAAAATTATTAGAGTACAAACTAATTGTAGTATATTTCAAAAATATCAATTATAAGTATTCAACTTGCTAAGTAATAATTAATTACAAAACTGTTTGTACAAACTATTATGGTTTGTTAGTATATAAAAGTTATTATATGTTTTATACCGTGCTTAATAATTAAAGAATAATTTTATATGCTAATATACGTTATTTTTCATTTTTTCATATCCAGTATTAAATTTAAATTTATGTTCTTGAATTTCATTAAATAATATTTAATTGAATAGAATATGTTATTTTAACTACAAATATATATTTAAAATAAATATTTTATCAACAATTGAACAATATATAATAAAAAAATAATAAATGATGGCTATAAATATATATTTACTTACAATCAATTATTTTATTATTATAAAAAATTACTTTTTCATTTCAATGATATTATTTTTTTATTAAAAATTAAAATAATCTAAGTATTAATACATTTGAAATGTTATATTAAATACTAATATATAATCCATAAAATTTTATTTTTATATATAACATCTAATATATTTACTCTGAATACAATGGTTTATTTCTTTATTTTTTCAAATATATGTAAAAAATTTATTTATAAATTAATATGTATACATATTATAAATTAATTGTCACTAAAATATTAATAAAGAATAATAATTATAAAGGCTATAATTGAATATCTATGTATATTTTAACTTTATTAACAAAAAATTGTTTTAAAATGTAATATAAAATTTTTAATTATAATAACAAAAACGGTAAACACACCGCACAAAACTAACTTATTCAAAACAGACAAACGAAACCACCGTCTGCCGAACACTAATTTTCAAAACAGCCACAAAACAACCAGCACAAACAACCAACAAAACAACCAACCAAAACAACCAACCAAAACAACCAGACCAAAACTACCAATAAAAAACAAACTGAACGCAGCCTGAAACATGTGACATGTGAACGTGTTTTCATTGGGTCCCACAGGTCATATATGACCTTAAAAAACTTTGGATTTGGCATTGGACAAAAATATAACACCTTAGCATCATCCATGTAAAGTTTTATCAATTTTGAACAACATTTAAGCCTCGTTTAAGTTGATCAAATATTAAAAAAGTTGCTAGATGTAAAATAGAGAAAACCACATGGGTGAACAAAGTAATTTTTGAAACCTCGTAGGTGGGGTGTGTAATTTCGCAAAACATCATAGGTGGGGATGTAATTTTCCCTTACTTTTAATTAGAAGTAAACGGAAAAAGAAATGATACGGTACTATTAGAAAAGATAAAAGTAATATAGATTTACAAATGTTTCTCTATTTTTTAAACAGTACACCTATATATTTTTTTAATGATGGAAGCATTTTTGTCATGGATTTTTTAAATTTTATTCTTTAATAAAATAATATCCATTTATATCATAAATGTGCTATCATAGCGAAAGACGAACAAAGTCTTAATTTCTCAAATAAGGTCTAAATATGGGCTGGGATTCAATTTAACTTGTGGGATCTCTCAGTATCATTTCTTTTGAGACCAAGCGCATGCACAATATTATTTCTTGACACATTTTTCCGTATAACGTTTAAAAAAGTGACAATGTGAAGAAAAAGAATTAGAAAAAGTTCATTAACGAATAAACTCACTTTATAAAGAACCCGGGTGAGTAAGAGATTATAGTTGTCTTAAACGCAAATTCGATTGTACGGAGTTCCGTGCAAAAATATCGCCGACTGGTGAGATGGCAGGTTCAGTCAATTGCTGATTGGACTGTTTTACTGATTGAATTGTCTTTTTACTATATTAACTTTAAATGCTTATAGCTTTTAATATATAAGTTCAAAATAAAAAAAATTATATCATTGTTCATTTAGATTCAAGCTCTTCAAAACAAGACCAGTCATGGATATGTTTTGACAACTTGAAAAAAAAAATCTATTTTTGCATATGTATGATGATACATTAAAATGATAATATGATTCATTAATTTTTATATTGTGATTGATTAAAATTGATATTATCATTTATTAACTAAAAAGTACGAATTAGACTACCAATTTTGAACCCGATAAAAAATCATTATTGTTTTAGTGTATTATTATTGTTGTATGGTGTATTTTAAATCTTATATGGTGAATCATGTATTTTTCTTACGTATCAAATATTGTTTTGTGTTGTATTATTGTTTAAAATTTTCCTTTTTATATGTGACTTATGATACAATAAAATGATTATGATTCATTAAATTTGATATTATGATTCATTAAATAATAAGTGGTGAATTGGATAACAAATTCCGAAACCGATAAAAAATCATTATTGTTTTGTGGTGTATTATTATTGTTGTATGGTGTATTTTAAATCTTATATGATGAATCATGTATTTTTCTTACGTACCAAATATTGTTTTGTGTTGTATTATTGTTTAAAAATTTTCTTTTTTTTATGTGACTTATGATACACTAAAAGGATATTATGATTTATTAAATTTGATATTATGATTCACTGAAATTGGTATTATGATTCATTAATTAATATTCAGAACAAATACTAAATCATTATTGTTTTGTGGTGTATTATTAAATGTTATATGGTGTATCTTAAACTGTATGTGGTGAATCATAAATGTTGTTGATACGTACATATAACAAACATAAATTTTTAAACTTGTCAAAATATATCCATGACTGGTCTTGTTTTAAAGAGCTTGAATTTAGATGAATAATAGTACAATTTTTTTTTATTTTGGACTTATATTTTAAAAGTTATGACTATTTAAAATTAATACAAATATTAGCTTATTTATTATGCCACATAAGCAGTCCAGCACTATCTACCAACTGTGTCTTATTCTTAGAGCATGATTATCAATGGTTCTTATGGGTTCTTAAGTAAAAAAATAAATAAAAAAATATGATGTGGAAGAGAGAGAGTTAAGAACTCTAATTATGGGTTCTTGTGGAAGAACTTTTTAAGAACCCAAAAATGGGACCCACAATGTTTTTCCTCTAATTATAATATGTCAAATATAAATAGTTAAATCTTATATATTTTAAAATCTTGATATTTTAAAAACTACTAAATATATAAATAAACCAAATATATCAAAATTCTTAAAATCTTATTCTCTACAAAATGAAATCTATATTGACTATGTTTTTCATATTTTGAATATATATTTATTTTAGATAAATTAAATAATATTTATATTTTAGTGAAAAAAAGTAATATTAAAATATATTTGAAAAATATAATATGTACCAATCTATTCATTATAATATTTTAATCCTAAATATCGAGTGAAAAATAATATTAATAATATATATGAATAAATTTTATTTTATTTTTGTTTCAAAAATATAATAAACTTTAATCATCCATAAAATATTAAGTTAAAATTATTTGTTTATTATTGAAAATAGTAGTAATAATAATTAATATTTACATTTACATTATACAATGCTTAATAGAATGTTGTTGTTTGAATTTTAAAAAAGTATTCTTATAATAATTAATAAGTAAAAAATTAAAATGATATGACAAATAGATAGAGTTTAAAACTAAATGATAGGTTCTCTGATGTTGGTAAAAATTAAACATGATTATAAAATGATGTGGAAGTAAGAGAAATAGGAAAGAGAATGTTAAGAACCCAAATTTGGGTTCTTTGATAATGATGCTCTTAAAAGCCTGAATTCCAGCCTTTGATTCCCACCCTTTCCAATCACCTCTTTCAAAATCGATCTGTAATTTTTGGCAACTAATATTTCTTTCAAGAAAATGGACACTTAATTTTGAATAACCCTGATCAAAATCGTTCAATAATTTAACCAACTTATGTGTTGCGTTGTTAATTGTATTGTGTAATATGTTGTAAGAGTGTATTTTTATAATTTGGTGACAATTTAATGATAAACAGTTCTAGTTACAATATATATGGTGAGTGAGTCTATTAGTAGCCCCACATAAGTTGGCTATGTAGGCATAGAGGCTATTAACATGTCTAATATGTTGGCCCCATATTTGACGAGCTACTTTTGTTTAAAAAATATTTATATAATTATTTTTAAGAAAAAAAATTCTTTACAATTAAATAAACAAACAAGAATAAATGTTTTTCAAAAGATGACCGTTGTTTTTCTACGCGCCTCACGCGCTTGACTAGCAAGGCGATTCTGCCCCAATTTTTTTCTTCACTTCGTGCCGTCTCCATTCCAGTGCCACCTCCGTCTTCCTCCGCCTCTCCACCGCCCTGAGCCGCCGTCGCAGTCCCGTCGGGCCGCCAGGCACCCGTCTGGTGGCTAGACCCTGCCGGTGGTGCTTCCCCTCCCCCTCTTCTCTTCTCTGCTCCAGCTGCCATGGCGAAACGTCGGCCGGCCACCCGCTCCACTCCGGCGGTTTCCTCCCCGTCCAGTGTCGCTACCCCGGCGGTTTCCCCCCCTTAGTTGGTCTCTCCTAGCGAGCCCGTTTCGGTGGTTGGAGAAGCGCCCCCGCAAGCCTCCCTCGCTCTCTCTGGCTCTATCCCTGCGATTGAAGCTCCTGTTGCCCTGGCCCCTTCCTCAGCGCTCCCGCTAGCTGTAGTGGATGAGACGTTGCAAATGGACTGTAATGCATCTTCTTTGGCTGGTGGATTGGCGCCGTCTTCCTGCTCCTTCCCCGCCCTGCTGCCTGAATCTTCTTCCCTCTCTGGTGCTCAAATTGTGTCGACAGGGGAAATCCCCTTTTCTGCTGATTTGTCCTCTGCCTTGCCTTACCCGCAGGTCGATTCTGGCAACTCTCCCCCTACCTGGGTGGTTAAATATATGAATCCACCGTCTGAAGATTTGTTGACTGCATCTGGAGCCACTTTGGGCGTGGACTTTGCTCAAATATCGACGGTCAATGTGCTGACCGAAGTAGTGCCCTCCCCTGCCGTACCAAATTCGTCAGTCAATGTGTTGACTGAAGCGCAATCTGGTTCACCTATCCTGGGAATTGTCAACAGTAGCAAGCGCCCTTCTTCGATTCATAATAACCTCTCTGCTGATCTGTCCGCTGTTTCCACATCGCCAGTAGCTCTTCGTGCTCAAGTTGCTCACTCTTTAGATCCTGGATTGGAACTTGTGGTTGATCCCTCCGGTCCCCCCTTGTTGCGGGGCAGCATGCCCCCCCCCCTCAACCTCTCTCGCGGATGCCTCGGAGAGTAACGCCTAACCAATTGCTCAAGCCCTTAGCGGTAGAGACCCTCAACCCTCCAATAGCTCCACCGGCTCTCGAGTTCCCATGGCCAAACGAACAACTGCAGCAGGTAAGATCCCTAACCCTTCTAACCGTAAGACAAAATCTTCCTTTATGGATATATTACTTGCTAAGCAAATTTCTAGCTCTGGTATGTCCCTCCGTGGTGACCCTTATGAGTCTGTTGAAACTGATACCCCCTATGTATGTATAGAGGATGAGGACATCACTCCGAAAATTGACTATTGGGAAAATGCTTTGGTAGGCCACATTTGGGGTAGAAAGTATAGCTTTAATATTGTGAAAGAATTCGTTAAGAGAGTTTGGAACTTCGTTCCGACACCTCAAACCCTCCTCCATGAAGACGGTTGGTTCCTTTTCCGCTTTGACAACCAAGAGGATCTTCAGAAGGTCCTAGACAAAGGGTCTTGCTCCTTCACTCATCCCCCCTGGTCCTTAAGAAATGCCCCCCACCTCTCCTTCAACCCCAAAGACCTTAATCAAATTCCAGTTTGGATCCAACTGCCCAAACTCCCCATTAGTCTTTGGTCTCAATCTAGCCTCAGAAAGATCTGCTCCAAGATTGGCAACCCCCTTCACACAGACCAATCCACCACCTCCAAGTCTAGGATCTCCTTTGCTAGAGCCCTAGTAGAAGTGGACTTCATCCTTGAAATCTCTCGTGAAATTGAAATTCACACGCCAGGAGGTACCATCTTCCAGCAGGTCATCTATGAATGGGAACCAGTCTCTTGCTCTTCTTGCAGCCAGCTTGGACATTCCTCGCTGTGCTGCCCTAGCTCTCCCAAAATTATGTCTTCGCCTCATTCCCCTCCCATCCTCTCTGACCCTCCCTCTTTATCTCCCCCTATCCTCTCTAACCCCCTCCACATCTCCTCCACCCCACCCCTCCTCCCTCCTCTCTACCCACCGCTCCTATCCTCCCCGCCCCTCCTCCCCCTTCTCTAGCCCCTCCTCTCTCCACCCTCCCCCTCCATCCCTCCCCCCTTTTCAGCCCAAATCACATCCCCTTCCCTTTCTAGGCAGGAGGATAATAGTCTCATGGTCCCTTCGTCTTCTGCCTCTTCCATGTCTCCCTCTCTTCAGTTAATTCTGCCTACCAACCCAGACTCCTGGACCATGGTCCCCCACAAGGGAAAATGCCCTAAGCAAGCTAGCTCGATCCCCCCTGCAGAGGATCTTTCGTTACAACTTGTCAATTCCTTCTCAATTTTAGATAAGGCCAATGCTCCTGCGGCCCCCTCCCCCTTCCTTATGAATTTAGCAGTCTGGAATGTGAGGGGTTGTAATAACCAACCCAAAATCTGTGAGATTAGAACATTTGTTTTGAATAATAACCTTTGTGCCTTTGGTCTTCTTGAAACTCACGTTTCCTCCCAAATCATGAGTATATCCTGCGCCGCTTCTTCCCTGACTGGAGCTTTATTCACAATTATGACGCGCATCCCCTTGGTCGCATCTGGATTTTTTTCAACCCTTTATCCCTTCCCCTCACCCCTATCTACCACTCTGACCAAATTATTACTTGTAGAGACTCCCCCGGGCTCGCCCGCCTTCACCATCTCCCTTGTCTATGGTAGGAATAATCCTACTCTTAGATCCCACCTTTGGAAGGAAATTTGCAACCTTGGTAGCAACTCCGTTGGGCCTTGGATTGTGGCTGGAGATTTTAACAATATCCTCTACGCTGCAGATAGGCTGAGCTCCCGCTCCCCCACTCCAAGAGACTACCGTGAGTTCGCAAACTATATCTCTATGGCCAACCTTCAAGACCTCAGATACTATGGTCGATTCTATACCTGGTGGAATAACCAGTATGCCCACAGTAGGATTTACGGGAAAATTGACCGAGTCCTTGTTAACGAGGATTGGATCCTAGCCTACCCCACCAGCTTTGCTTCCTTCCTCCCCCCTCTAGTGCCGGATCACAGCCCCATGACCATCACTCCCCCCTCCCAAGCCTGCGCAAAAAGAGTTTCAAATTCCTTAATTTTTGGACCAATGACCCCTTCTTCCTCCCCCTAGTGCGTGAAGCCTGGAATCTCCCTTCGCAGGGGAGCCGTCTCTACACAACTGTCCACTGTCTCAAGCTCCTGAAACACAGCTTGTCCTCTTTGCACAAAACCGAATTTGGCTCTCTTGAGAATAAAAGTCATACTATCAGAGATGAGCTGAGGGACATCCAATCAAGGATGGATAGCGACCCCTGGAACCCGACCCTCATTTCCAGGGAAAAAACCCTAAGGCACAAGCTCCTCACTAGGGACTATCAGGAGCTTTTATTTACGCGTCAACTATCAAAAACGCGATGGCTTAAGTTTGCGGACTCTAACACCTCCTACTTCCACCAAGCAGTCAAAGCCAGACGTAACAAAAACACCATTGCTTGCCTAACCAATGATCTCGGGGAAAACCTCAGAGCTCCAGCGGACATAGAGGCCTGCCTTGTTACCCACTTCCAACACATCCTTGGAACAAAAACCCCTCTCCCACACCCTTGGGGAGTTCAACCTGGAGAACACCAGAACTTTGGACCAATTTAATTGGGAGCCCTTGACCCGTCCAGTGGACAACAAGGACATTAAGCAAGCTCTATTCTCTATAGAGGACGATAAAGCCCCTGGTCCGGATGGGTACACTGCCAAATTCTTCAAAGCGGCGTGGGATATCGTTGGTGATGATATCTGCCTAGCAATCAAAGGATTTTTCCACGGAGGCAGACTCTTGAGGGAGGTCAGCACCACCCTTATCCCTAAAACTGATGCAGCCTCCACTCCAGGGGACTTCAGACCCATCTCATGCTGCAATACCTTATATAAAATCATTAGCAAAATTCTTGCTTGTAGGCTGAAAGATACCCTCCCCATGTTGGTTAGTAAAAACCAAGGAGCGTTCATCAGAGACCGCATAATATCAGACAATATCCAACTCTGCTCGTGTCTGATGAAAAACTACCAAAGAGCCCATATCTCCACCCGCTGCATGATGAAGGTGGATATTAGGAAAGCTTTTGACACTGTAAACTGAGACTTCCTCCAAGACACCCTCTCTTTCCTAAATTTACCCCCTAAATTCTCTAACTGGATCATGCAATGTGTCACCATTGCCTCCTTCTCGATCAACATTAATGGTTCCCCCTCTGGCTTTTTTAAAGGTGAGAGGGGGCTGCGCCAGGGGGACCCCATCTCCCCATACCTTTGTCATGGACATGCTTTCACGCCTCCTAGACTAGCTCCCGTTGACCACGTGATTCCATCTTCACCCGTCCTGCAAACCCCTCCGGCTCACCCATTTGTTCTTTGCTGATGATGCGCTCTTATTCTGTAAAGGTGACCTCACCTCTATTTCCCTCATTCTCAGCAAAATCAAATTATTCTCGGAGGCCTCTGGGCTCACGCTCAACCCCTCCAAATCAGATCTTTTCCTTGGTGGTGTTCCCCCGCCTTTAGCGAATGATATCCTTCGGTTAACAGGCTTCAATCATGGTATCTTCCCCTTCCGCTATCTAGGTATCCCAATTACTTCGAGGAAACCTAAAACCATTGACTTTAACCCCCTTTTGGATAGCATCCGTAAATCTATCTCCTCCTGGGCTGGGAAATCTCTCTCTTTTGCGGGAAGACTCTCTCTAATCCAGGGCTCTCTCTTTGGTATCGTGGGGTTTTGGGCTTCCTGCATCTCCATCCCTAAAAAAATGACCAAAAACACCACTAGTTTTTTCCGCTCCTTCCTCTGGTCTGGAGATATAGATAGTAACATTACTCCCCTAGTAGCCTGGAATACCATTGCAAGCACCAAGCATCAGGGTTGCCTCGGTCTCAAAGACATCCAAAAAGGAACATGTGCTTCATGATTAAAACTATAGCCGCTATAACCAATTACTCTGAGCGGTTGTGGATCCAATGGATTCATAGCCTATACCTGCCTACCCAGGACGTCTGGACAATTGTGGCCAAGGGGAATGATCCTTGGGCCTGGAAAGCCATTATCCATGTCAGAAACTGGTGGATTAATCAATGTGGATCCACTGAAGATGCCACTGCCTTGCTCCTAGCCCACACTCCCAACCTTCGAGTTAGCATGCTCTATAAGGACGTCTCTCATTCATCTACACCCTTTACTTGGTACAACATCTGTTGGAAACCCTGGTCTACCCCTAAAACCAAATTTATTCTATGGATTACCCTTAAAGGTCGTTTAAAAACCTGTGATCGGCTCCAATCTTAGGGCATATCTCTTGCTAACCGATGCTGGCTCTGTGAGAATGCACAAGAGACTAGCCACCATCTTTTCTTTCATTGCAGGTTCTTTATCAGGGTGTGGTGGTCTATTTGTGATTGGCTGAAGATCCCAACCAACAGGACTAGCCTCCGCAACTGTGCTCAATGGATGTCCAGATACTGCAACAGGAAACGCCCGATTGACCTGGTAAAGAAAGCCGCCATAGCCAACGTTGTCTACCAACTATGGATAGAACGATGCAAGAGAGCAATGGCCAACAAAGCCAGAGACCCTTCAAATATCATCTCCAACATCAAAACTGTCATCAAAGCGATCATTTGGACTAAGATGGGCCAATCCAGCAAGGATCTCCAATGGCTGGACAAAATTCTCTGCTCATAGCGCCTTTTCTTCCCTGAACTTGCTGGCTCTCTGCCACTTTTTGTATATGCTAGGGTTTTTTTTTTTGTATATGTCCAGTTAGGCTCATTTTGTGCCCCATTTTTTATATCTGATATATAGCCCTCTATATATCACTTTTATAAAAACTCATATTCTCTTATATATATCATTACCCTTATTTTTTAAAAAAATAAATGTTTTCAACAATATTACTTTTTTAGCAAGTCTAACTTGTTCCACGTAAGTTTTATAGTATAGCACCGGCTTATTTGTCTTATCATTTTGAGATTTTATCCTCTTATATAGATCATTATGAAATTGTGACATAATTAAATTAATTTTTCTAAATTTATATTATAGTTTAGTTTATATACAAGTTTATTTTTAATATTTAACACAGGACTCGCTAAATAACATAAATGTTTGTAAATAGAGTTGAAGGAGCTCAACAACCATATTGTATTGTGCACTACAGTGTATTAATGTAGGGTGTGTACAGTACTTCTATTGTTGTGCTTCATAGTGAATTCGCATAAGATAGCCCCAATTAGGATAGTTGAGTTGGTGAAGGTTGGAGTATGGAAGCAAGAGATCTCAAGTGCGAATCCTCTAAACCCTAGTTTCTCGGCCGAGTCTACCACCTTGCTTGGCTTACCTGGTAAAATCATCAGATATAGATAAACTCTATGAGCTTAAAACAACCAATAGCAATGCGGGTTTTTGCATTTTATGCATAAAAATGCATTTGTTGATTATTATCTTATCTTTTTCCTTAAAAAAAAGACTAGCATATCTTGCCAAACTTATCTAAGTGATGTACAAACCAACCATCTATTGCATTTCATAATAACTTACACAGAGCATAGAAACGATTAAGTCCTCAACTATCGGATCAAAAACAAACTTCATACTCCTCACAACCAACTTCCGCTTAACCTTTCTATTCCTTTGTACACAAGGAAACAAAAGACCAAAGATAACAACTATGGCTAGAACCATAAAATCCAATATGACATGTTAACTTCTGATAAGGATTGAAAATAAGTGGTGAATTACTCTAATCCCATAACGCATGTTGGCAATCACCCAAACGATCAAGCTGCTAAAATTCGTCTTTCACACATTATAGAGCATCACCAAAAAACTTACAACTCACAGAAAACCTTGCATGTAGATCCGCATTAGATACGACAATCATCTTCCCCAATTGTTCCCTTTCGTCTTCGATCTACAATCCGCACATATTCAGCTGAAGCTTCTATTATTTCGTAGTGCTTTTACTGCACCACTCTCAAAGCTAGCAGATTGAACTACCAATATGTCATTCTCCCCTTAAAAGCAGGATAGAAGATATGCTACTGACTCCAGCATCCACATGGCATCTTTCAATTGACATAAACTTTCTTTATCCAGCTTTCTATTTGTATCCGATTTTGCATGCATACCAACCGTTTCCACGGGCTCCTTCCATATCTGAAGCAACCTCTCATCAGACGCTTTCAAGTTAGCCAATCCATCCATCATCACTAGAATCCCGAACAAAACATTGGATAAAGCAATTTTCAGCCCGATTTAAAGACGGTGCATAACTAGAAAGTAACTCCACCAACACAATGACAAAATTAGAAGGGTAATTCTTCTGATTTAGGAGGAACAAAACCCACCAAACTAAAAACAACATGCCACCCCCTCCGGGGAGGGAAGAAAAACTAGCCTCTTCGTATAGGGAGAAAGGATAACTTAACTGTGGGATTTAGGGAAACAAGGAAAGAGGACAGATGAGAGAGGAAAGAGTGTTTTCGCCTCGAGGGACTACTTTTTTTTATACATACAACAATACTATATAAGTGATGTATAGAAGTGACTTATAGCTATTAAAAACATTTGTAGTTTTAATATCTAAAGATGACTTATGGGAAATTCTCACCTATGTGCATCATCAAACAATCCTTACATTCAGTCGAAAAGATATCCAATGACAAGTTTTATTTTTTGAAAGACCAATCACTTCCATTTATATTAGTAGAGGCACTACACCAAATTTCAACAAAAAGAGAGAGGCAAAAGTAGACATACATCTATACCTAACACTAATACTAATTACCATTATACTTAGTAACTAGAAGACTAGAAAGCCAGAACTCTAAGGCTCCGTTCGCTGCCAAGCTTCTCTATTTTGCAGAAGATTAATCTAGCTTTAAGTGACACATGTCACTTTCTTATTTGCACTTTACTTCTCTCCCATTACTTGGGGACCACCATCTCTCTCACAATATCACATTAACCCAAACGCAGTAAAATGCTGCGTTCATTTTAATCTACATTAAGCTCATGAGCGAACAGCACCTAAAACAACCAAATCCTTCTCTCTAACGAACCAACCATACTAGAGAACTAAAAATCTCAGCCACCGCTGAAAGATCCAAACATCCACCATACTACAACCGATCACCATCCGTAGCACTTCCCTGCTATTGAATTGAATCATCTTGAAGCGTGTGGCTACAATACTTAGCCGATAAACACAGCCCTAACACCTTACCTCCAGCCACAACCAAGACTCATCAAAATCTAAAACCCCCACAAGACATAGTTGATTTCATCATTCCAACATAAAAGCAACCATTTAGTAACAGAACCTCCTAACAAAAAAAAAAAAAAAACCAAAAAAATTAGAACTGAAGAAATCAAGAGCAACACCCCTAAAAACACCAATCTTCCCAACATCCAGACCCCCCGCTCCGCCAAATGGACTGAAAGGACAACAACTAGTAACATGCAATCATCACCAAGCTCAATCATTTTCTTCGGCAGCTTAGAGCCTTCTCTATAGCCGGCGATAAGACACTAGAACTTTTACCATCCATCGTTGTTCATGGAACAGGGTAGCCTGCCCATTAGAATCATGTTCCTTCCTGCTATCCTTATGACAAACATTCGATCTCACACCTCCTCTTTAGAAATAGCAGCTAGCATATAACCAAACTTACGTTTTCGGCCCTTAAAAGTTCGATGCAGTAGACACCATAGCCTCGGGGTCCATCTCCATCGAGGGATGAGGTGCATATTGCATCATCGAACTTCCACTTTGATCTTCATCAGTTACTAGTCCCTTTTGTAACTTTTACGCAACCTGCTTTTCCTTCAACGTACTAGTCACCCTATCACACATGAAATCCCCCACACACTGTCACCCTCATGGTCTTCTCTAAAAGAAATGTGATCATAAAATGTACTAGTGTCCCGGACCCCATAGCTTTACTGATAATAAAAAAAATATTTTTTTTAAAGTATAGGTTTAATAACATAAACTTGAATAAAATACTGAAAGTTGATAATAATTTAGTAATAGAAACATGTTCTTATATGTAACCAAAGGGGCTATCTTCTTCATCAAAATGATCAGCATCAGGATCGTCCTCCCTCACATGCAAAAAAAAAAAAGGCCACTTGTAGAAATGTTAGGTAACTGGTCATAGGTGACTGAAAAACCAGCTCTTGCCCCCACTGAAATAGAAGGACAACACATCACCACCCGATGAATGTTAACAAGAACCTTTTAATTGAAGATAATGGTATCCAGCTTTTGATCCCTCCTCTGTATAGCCCACAAATTGTCCAAGCTTTCACCTAGCTTGGAAGCCATTTCTAGATTACAAAACCGACGAGGAAACACCTAAACCCCAAAAGGGAACCCACTGAAATTCATCATCAGAAACCGTCTTATCCCTTTTTAGCTTCTGAAGAGCTAAAAACACCCATTGACAACCCATGGACCACAAAGAAGGATCGCATGCAAAGCCTCTATTGTCTCAAACCAAACAAACATATTTCTATTCACTTTACAATTCAGAAGACTCCAAAACCTCGCCAGATATCTCCCAACACATGTGCTAAAGTACTAACATTGACGTGAGGGGTTGAACATAACTTCCCAAGTAAGCACCGATCATAACAGAACACAACTCAATCAATTTTCTACACCCTCATCGTCGTGGTTTGATCCAAAATCGACATGCATAGGGTTTTGACCAAGCTTTAACAGAAGCAAAAATAAAACAAGACAACTAACCCTAATATTAGTAAACTAAAGATTATAGCAAACACGAAGAAGAACAAGGTAAACTAAAGTAGAGGTTAACCCGAACATACACCTAAAGATTGTAAACAAAGTGAAGACAGAGAATGATACGGAGTAAACACACATCCAGAGAAACGAGGAAAGATAAACAGGGGAAAAGAAAAACACAAGAAACTACTCCCTCTGCCCTACTTTAACTATCTTGTTTACTTTTTGACACGTATTTCCACTTCATTCTTAAACACATAAGATCAAATACATTTATAAAACTACGTTCTAAAATATATATATAGTTTATCATGTAAGAAATCATAAACAAAACTTAGTAAACAAGACCATCAACATGTCCGTTTGTGGTCAGCTATTACATGCAGCTGTCAAACTAAACAGATGGAAAAATAATAGGCTCAACAATGAAATTTACATCAACTATTTATCAACTGTTAAATATAATTGTTAAAATAAAGTAAAATAAAATAGATACGAAATTGTATAACCAGCATTGAAATCAATAACAAACACCGACAACATTCCACATACACACCTAAGAAAGAAAGGAAGTAGTAAATCATATAACCGATAAGAATATGAAGGAAAAGGAGAGAATTAGTTAACCCACGCCCTTAGGGCATCCACAATCACTCCAAATTAGTAAAACAAAAAAATAAAATATGACATGAAGGAGAGAAATTATGTGAGAGTTTCTTAGCTAAGAACCCAAAAAAGTGGGTTTCTTAGCAAAAGAAGACAGAGATTGTGAGGAGAAGAATAAATATTACTGTTATTTTGAGAGTGGAATCCACTCTTGTTATCTTACATCCACAATGGTGTTTCTTGACACGGTTACATAAGTGAAGGTTCAAATAGAAAAAGATAAATAGTGACATGGAAGAGAGAGAATAAGAGAGGGTTGCTTAATTAAGAACCTGGAAAGAGAAAGGTCTTACTGACACAAGGAGGGAGAATGTGAGAGAAGAGATTATAATAATATATTTTAGTGGGTGAAATCCACTTTGCTTATTGTGGATGGCCTTATCAATAATGACGGAGGCACTATGGGAACTTGACGGTACAACCACTAGAAAGTAACATATTCTATTTACACTTTTAGGTGATAATATTAAAAAAAATGATGGACTATCAATTCTTAAATAGTTGGCGGAAGTATTTGCTACTTTCTATATTTTTTATCTAGTGAAGCTTCTTTTCACACTAGCTTGAAGTTTCAATAGAGAGATATTTGTGGTTAATCTGCTACTTTTCTTCATCTATTTTTTTTCTCCATATGCATTCTTTAACACTTATAGTAATGGAATTGGAGTTAAAACACCAAGCTCATAATAAAATAAAAAACATTGATTTAAAATAAGTTCAACTAGACTTCACTTTTCAATATTTTTACCCATACAACCACACTTCATACTTGTTAATTAATTCATTATCCATTTTGTCAAGTTATTTATTTGCATCTCCAATTCAGTACTTATCAATCATTTTAGATAAACTTTTAGACAAATCTTTTTAGATATCAATTAACGTTTGTATTACTCATAATAAGGTTTGCAATATGTCTAAATTTTGTAGAAATTGACAAATCGTGGTTCATGCTGACCAAAATTACCTGCAAACTTTATATAATTGAAGTAGTTGGAATTAAAATAATATGTTGATTTTTATTAGTTTTAGTTTTGACATGTGAAAAATATATTATAATTTTTGAAATACACTTATTGTAGGATGATTGTTGACAAAATTTTGATATCACAATGAGCTATCTTGTCTAAAAATTTAAAAGATACAACATTTAAAAAAGTCTCGCCCCTGGCTCTGCCCCTGCTTATCAACAAACACAGATTCCAATACATAGTGAAGTCGAAAGGTTGCAAAGGAAAGAGAATAGATCAAAGAGAGAAAAAAGTACAAAGACGAATAATTGACCAACTGGACTGTAATCCAATGACGAGTCAAACATAGATGTTTTGCATCAGTGGATTATGAAAAAGAAAAATAGAGAAGGGGTAGTGCAGCCAAAGGGATAAATTTGCAGAGATAATGAAAGAATGAGACAAAGAGTTTTCAACATATGCGAATAAAACTGCACGTTGCGTTCTATCTGATAAAAGAGTTTTACCGAGATACAGACAGAACAACAAAGACGACGATGGAACTAAGTTCCACATTTCCGCACAAAATGTTTAAACGTCCAGAAACACACACAAAAAACCTCCACAAATCTTCACAAACAGACACGATAGGACACGATAGGCGCCAGTCTACTAGAAGCTCCCTCTTTTGAAGTTCACCAAACACTAAGCAGCAGATCATATAGTCATCCACTCTGAAACTACTGTACAATTTGACAACCAGAAAGTCATGAATTCTAAACAAAAGAATCTCAAAATTGCAAGCAGATGATCCAGTGAAGATTTACAACATTCTTTTCCAGAGGGATGGTGGCAAGCAATATATTCAAATTATGATTTCAAGCTCTATTTTCAATCAGCAAGGCTTCAAGTTCCTGTCTCCGCCTCTCCAATTCCTGCACCAGACATCACATTCCCTTCAGGAACAAAGAAAATAGCTCATAATGTTCCCAGAAAAATGACCAAATGATGATTCCCTTGGAACAATACTGGACAAATTGTTCAAGTTACACTTTGCAGCTTTATACTGATGGCATGTATGGCTCCCTGACTCTATATATCACGTGAGTGAAGGGAAGGAACTACTCACTATTGTCATGGCTAATCAAAGTGAATCCCCTAAATCTAAAGCACGGCAACAAAACCCACAGAGCTAGCTGAAGTAGGTCCTAGAAAGAAAGCCATGTCACATTTTTTGGCGGCAAGAAGGATTGTATAGTGACCACACTGACCAGGGTTGCTTAATTGTCGGAATCACATAAAAGTATTCGATCAACTTTAGTGCAAGAACATTGATTAAAAAATGTGGTGCTTGAACAATGCTGTTCTAGACCTATTAATAAAACTACTGCTATGATCATCACTACGACACAAGTTTGGTAGCTCAAGTTTAACATTTGTTACGCAAACAAAATGCATGGCAGTACAATCAAAGTTACTGTAAGAACATTAGTAAAAGAGTCGACCTTCTATAGTCAAACTTCAAAATGATGTATTACCTCTAAATCAGTTATTGCTTGAGACCTTGAGATTTCTTTCTTTTGACGAGCACGCTTGAGAAAACCCATACATAAAATTCCCTGGCAACAGAGATACAATTTAAAAGTCAACAACGGTTTGCGTATAAGGACTCGGTCACTAAGAGAGTCTCGCGGAAAAGAGAACTTCGGGTTTAGAAGAAAAAAAAAATGAGAACTATAAATTCTGTCAGTTAGCCAACATTTGCTACTGATCAAAAGTCAATAACACATATGCAAACATCTGCTCTGGTCATCTTACCGCAACGATATACACCACTCCACAGGCAAGTATCATAAAGCATGATACGTTCTGTAGAAGAACGAGGGTGTCCTCATCGCTAGGGAATGCTCTAGTCATGACTCCAACACTGGAAAAGAGAAGTGGTCATGTAAGCTTGCATCATGTATACCTTGACTTAACACAAACTTCAATTGAAAGTAAATAGCACTAATCTATAAACTTCCAAACAACACTCGTAGGGTAGGGATTAGCTTTCTGAGAAATCTAATTAAATTGTAAAGGATCGATTCTATGCTGATTTTATTATGTTAATGCATCTGCCATCTTGAATAAGTTCCCTCTGTGAGACTCTTTTTAGGGTAAAAACGTCAATTTGCCTCTTGAAAATAGTAGCTTGTTACAGGTTTCAGTTTCATCTCCCTCCACCATTAGAAGGGCTCTTAGAGATTCAGGTTGGATCCACCAGTAAAAACTGATCAGGTGCAATAGAATATCGTATAACCTACTGGCCAAGAAATGAAAGTGCTAGACATCAAGAAACATCAAAGAACCAACATTCTTTCTAATCAACCGTGGAGCATTGTTTATAGCATTGACCAGTTTTCTACTGTTTCTAAGCTTTGTGCAGGAGGATATCAAAGAAAGTGCACTTGTATCTACATGAGGGGAACAAAGTGCAAAACGTGGAAGAATAACTAAAATGACGAAATATTAGCAAAGTACTGAACATACAAGATCTGTAGCATGCCTCTGCCCACCCAATACTCCAAAACCTGCAATACAATCGAAAGTTAACCTGAGTTGGCCAAACAGTGAGGCAGGTTACAAGAGGATTAATAATCAACGGAAATCATAGCATCACCGTGCGTAACAAATTCCAGTAATCTAGTAATATTGACTCGGATTGACTCGGATATAAAACGGAATAACCAGATCAAAGCTATCTTCGTACATGTACATCTCTCCCAGATTGTAAAAAACTACACTATGGATATGGACTCAAATTTCAGCATCAAGCGAACACATTTCAAGGAGGACAGGAAGAAAAAGAAAGAACCTTCCAGAATCTGAAAATGAAGTCCCATTCAGTCTCGGCAACGACAACTAAGGCGGCGATGATCACAGCGTAACACCGGAAAATCCCATCGAACACCTACCGAAAGTCAATTTGAAAACCATAAGCTTTTGTTTTTATGTTTCTATTATTGGAGCACGACAGCAAGAAGATGAACAGCGAAACCAAACAGAGAAGGGTGAGAGAAGTAGTTACATCAGATCCGTTCTTGAAGGATTGGACGGCGGAAAAGACATTGACAGCAATGCAGAGAAGGCCAATTGAGGCGGTTATTACGCTGAAAAACCTGCATATTACTAAGAAGGGATCGGATCGTCTCGTCAACACCTCGCCCTCGGAGCCGCTCGTACGCCTCTGCAGTTCCGGCGCCGCTGACAGAGAGGTGCCCGAACCGGAACCCGAACCCTCACCCTCCCCATTCTTCCTCGGCATGTCTCCCCTTCTGGCTTCAGTTATCTGTGTCCTTTTCGTTGTTTTCTTTTTCGCCAAACCTACTTCAGTTCTCCGTACATGGAAAATCAATTCACTTATTTATCACCTATCATCTCTCTCTCTCTCTCTCGACCTGCTTCTCTCGGCGCGTTCGCCTTGCACTAAATGTGCATTTTTTGACAGCATAAATATACAGCATATGTTGTTTTGGACTCCTTTATTTGTTTTTGCTATTCGCCTAAAACAGCATAAATGTCAGCATAAATGGCAGCATAAATGACAGCATAAATGTCAGCATAAATGCCCGCAGCAAATGCTATTTTTTCGTTTTTGTGCTTTCACTTCCGTTTCTTTACTCACTTCATAATGCAATTACTGTGACTATTGATTTAAAAAAAAGAATTTTTTTTACAAGTTACTTTATTTATAATAAATTACATAATGCTTTAAATAATTTATAAAAAATAGTACTGCATCTTTAGTCAAATTTAAAAAATCACATTTTATAATACAAATCTATAATATATTATTTGTAATACCACATAGATTAATAAAATTAAAAAAACGAATAAATATACACACTTGTTGATATATAAATTAAAATATTAAAATAGTATATAGAAATATGAATGCATATAAATTATTAACATACAAAGTTACAAAAAATTATCTAAATAAATTCACATAACATTATCAGAAAATTTGAAACGCTTTTCTCTTTTGTTACGTTTTTGTATTTGTAAGAATTATAAATTTAGATAATAAAAATATATTGTTTAGGAGTTACAAGTTTTGCTTAAATAATAGAAATAAAATTTTTATTGTTTGTGAATTTTTTTATTTATTTTTATTAACAAAATAAAGTTACGTAGTGTAATATATAAATTATAATTGTAATATGAAACGGTAAACGCACTATATATAACTAACTTAACCAAACATGCTGCATATATGCTGCACTACCAAACAACAGTTTTCAAAACAGCTGCATTTATGCCAGTACATTCCTGCCAGTAAATATGCTGCATTTATGCCAGCGCATTCCTGCTGCCAAATATGCTACATTTATGCTGCCAAAACAGCAGAGCCTCTGTCTCTCCCTTTCCGGCCCCTCCTCCGTGTCTCTCTGTCACGATGTCGATCTTTGTGTATATATCTCTGTCTACATCTGATTTGTCATAGAAAGGGAGAAAGGGCGGAACCAACCAGTCCAAGCGTAAGGGAGCAGATAAATGACGCTGTCAGATTTTAACTTCACCTAGTTACGTCAGCTTCCACACGGGATAACTATTCTGGGAAACAAGAAGACGACAGATGTGTTTGTCTGTGTTTGAATAAACAAATTAAAAAGCTAAAAATGGACGATAAACAAAGAAAAAGAAGCGCAGGAGAAGACACGTATACGGTAATAACACCAAATCGGGGAATTTGTTTAATGTTGCTGAGAATCAACAATTATGGCAGTTGCGTTCGATCACTGATCAGGCTCGATTGCTTGCTACCTGCTAGTCAGCACTATCATCTTTTTCCTTTCCAGAGTATAAGTGTTATAGTTAAGTTTTGTTTACATACATAAATATTTATTTATTTTTGTTATCGGATGTAGAAGTAATTATTTATTTTATTAGAAAAGTAGTATGTTTAAGATATATATAAATGATGATTATTGTTTTTTCAAATTATTAGGAACATATGCATTATTTAAAAAAAAATTCACAATAGAAAAACTTATGTACCCCAATTTTAAAACTGGTTTTTCATTTATCATGAAAGAGTTTTATAATTTAACTTGTACCCCAATGAAATGATCTTAAATAATAATTATATTATTTTTGATATTATACATCATGTTCAGTTTCACAATATGTCATTTTTTAAATTCATAACATTTTATGAAATTTTTCAAAGAAATTTTTATATACTACAAAAATATACTTAATTACTAACATATAAAAATAACTAAAAATAATTTTTAAATATTAAATATACATGAAACTTCAAACAAACAAATTTTACTTCTTTCTTTTTGTTTTTTCCCTTTTATACTAATTATCATATTGCTTTTCTATTAAATTATTTACAAATATGGTTAGACAAAATTAAATATTATAAAAAATAAAATTAATAATATCTAATTATTAAACATACATAAAACTTCAAACAAATTATTTTTCTTTTTCTGTTTGTTTTTTATCTTCTTCGACTAATTATCATTTGTTTGAATGTGTGCCTAAACTTAAATATTAATTTGAAATTTTAATACTAAATAATATTGTTTACTTATTTTATTTGTAATTTTATTACTCTTTTAAATATTTCTTATAATTATTTATATTTTTATAGTATTTTAATTTTTTCTGAATCTTTTTATAAAATATCCAAATAAAATAAAATGATATATTGTAAACTTAAAACTTGATCTGCAATTACAAAAGTATGGAGATACAATGATCGAGAATTATGGAACTTTTCCATATGAATTTTCCCTTCTTTAAATTTCTCAAAACAATTTGTATTTCAGTATTTTTTTCTTCATTAACACAGTAATAGAGACCATAATTTATTCATCACTAGGGTTGTACATGAAGGACAGGAAATGACCAATTGGGATATCGTATTACCTATGAAATGGGTAACTATATGGATTGACTAAATCTCTTATGATTTTAAAATTTATAAACCCAACTTATAAAATTGTTTCAAAACTAGTAACATCTAATTGAAGCTAATAACTTAATACTTAGTTCATACTGATTAATAAAACTAATGACTCGACAAATTATGATCATTTGACTTATATAAATAATCCAAAGATGTAATAAATAAGAGAAACTACTTTTAGAGGTATTTTTCAACTGAAAACGTAACGCAAATTTGATGATGGGACTCACCGATTTGAGAGAATTCAAACACGTAAGAAGCAAACAATACAAATTAACACTGCTATTATTCAATTAAACCTATTAAAAACATAGAAGTAATGAGTGAATTTAAAAGTGAACTTATTTCAGGTCGACTAACCATTTAATTATCAAGAGCAAGTGTAGGTACTCCAAGTGGGACTCATTGATTTCATAAGCACTATAGTGTATTTGTTGACTAGACTTGACATATTTGATGATCACAAGTAGGGATTTCATAATCGAAGTCATAGAGTGACGAATTTCAGGTCGACTAACCATTTAACTATCAAGAGCAAGTGTAGGTACTCCAAGTGGGACTCATTGATTTCATAAGCGCTATAGTGTATTTGTTGACTACACTTTATATATTTGATGATCACAAGTAGGGATTTCATAATCGAAGTCATAGAGTGACGAATTTCAGAGCGCGAAGTTAATTGTTCAGAGAACATCCTAGTGCATGCCACATCTGTAAACCCTGTCCCTAAAAACAAAGATTTCGCAACTACAGCACAAATGCCACACTTTTCTTATTGGCACCCCAACCGTCAAATGGTCATAGTATGTACAATAACAAACAGAGAAGAAAAAAAATTGTCTTCACAACTACTGCGCTGGTGGAATCCAAGAGCTTAGATTTCTGAACTCTATATCTTCACAGTGACATGCTAAGACTGTTTGTAGCACGTCATTATCCAAGGATTATGGTAAACATGACGTCTATTGTGGCCATTCTTGTACAGGAAGGAAGTGGAGCACTATTGACGGATGAAAAAAGCACTGGAAGAAACTTCCTCGGTACTCAGACTTAATGATGAACCCAAAGAGGGTTTTGATAGATCCTGAGCATAGTATTTCTTGGATCACCAGGGTGAATACGCTTTGAAATTGTATCTATTTGTCTTCCGGGTACTAATTCAAGAACAGATTCAGGACAAAAGAAAAAGTGAGACAATAGGATATAGTATATATATATAGACGAGAATGGAGTTTGAAAGCAAAGATAACCAAATATATGCACCTTTGGCACTTCTTGGATCGTTGCTCCTGGATCTGGCACTAGTAGGATCAGCTGTTGATATACTTTTAGGTAGTTTGGTGGATGCTTTCGTTGCCATTGAGCATGCTCGGTTAACCACTGCTGCCGACTTAAGAAGCTCGGTTCCCAGTGTTTCTTTGCCTATTCCATAGAGCTGTAATTCGAGCACAAAAGCAGAGCATGCTACTGATGATTTTTTAACCAAGATTCAAAGAAGGAAAAAATAGATGTAGCAGAAGAGTGACAATAAAGCATGAGGCATCTGACATTGAAAACTCAACAAAATTGAAATACAAGTAAAAAAAGGACGTCAAACAGACCTAGCTTTCAGCTCACGAAGAACAAACTTTAGAAACAAAGTGCAATCTAGACGTCAAATAAACAAACAAAAACTTGCCTTTGCAGCTCGTAGTCTAGCAATATTCAACAGCTTAGATGCCTCGAGACCTCTTACCTTAGGCGTTGGCTTCATCAAATCAGGTTCTGACTTTACCTTCATTATATTTAATTTGAAATTTGGTCAATACATGAACCACAAGATACAGAAAATAGACCTCTTGAAATTGTCAACTAGAAGTCAAATACTTACAGCATGTCCCTGCAGAGGGTAATCTGCATTAAGTCCAGTTATACTAGACAGTTCTTCTGGCTTAAAAAGACCTAGGTGCAGAATGAGATAGATTATGCGCAAAATTTTGTAACAAATACAAAAGAAATTAGGAATAGTTTAAAAGAAACTCTGATCTGTAAATCTAGTGCACACAAATCTGCACCAGAGAAGGCATCATACAAATCTAAACTTTCCACTAAAAGATCACTATTGTCATCTGTATCTAGTTCCACGGAGTAAGGAAATACAAATCTGTTTTCTTCATCATTGGCAAAATTTGACTTACTGTCCAAGTTGTTGTGCTTCCTTGCACCAGAACTAGATAGCTTTAAGGCCTTGGGTTGACATTTTGCTCGTGTAACCAGTGAGGGTAAAACTCTCTTTGCAATGGAAGGTGATGGAGATAGATTTGATATACAGACCGCAGTGCCCATAGAGGTACTACCAGAAACTTCCTCTGTGGGTACAGTGGATGAAACCGAAGAGGATTTTGATAGAGTCATAGGCATCGTTGGCTTCACTAAACCAGATACACGTTTTACCTTGAATCATAAGAAACTTGGTTAATATATACACAATATGAACAAACTACAGAAAAAAATAATTCAATTATCTGAAGTTGTCGAACAAAAGTCAGAAATTACATTATGTCCCTGTAGTGGGGATATTGCATTTAGTCCTTCACTAATCCTAGACAATTCCTCAGGCTCGAGAAGACCTAGGTTGAGAGAAAACGAATAGATTATGAACAACAAGCAAATGCAATTACCAAGCCTTAAGAAAAGAAACTCAAAGCTGTACATTTAAGGAATACCAACCAGGACCAGAGAAGGTGTCATCCCAGTCTAAGCTTTCCGTCAAATCATATTTGTCATTTCTGTTCAGTTCCACGGAGTAAGACAGTTCAGAGTTGATTTCCTCATCACTTGCCATACTTGACATATTGTCCAAGTTGATGTGCACCCTTGCATAAGAACCAGATAGCTTCAAAGCATTTGGTTGACATTTTTCACGTTTAACCAGTGAGGGAAAACACCTCTTTGAAATGGTAAGTGGTGGAGATATTTTGACAGAGTGCTCATCTATAGCTTTTCTATAACCAGAGAGGACAGGAGATACTGTCTCAACTTTACCCTTTGATCTAACATTAGCCCCTGAATTATGGTTTGAGCTTGCAAGAGGCAGTTTCAGCTTTCTGTTCACCTTGCTTGGAGATGATCGACGCTTCATAGACGAAGAACTACCAGAGATGTCACCAGGATAGGGAGCACTAGAAGGCGCTAGAGTGACAGTTGATGAAACCAGAGCGAATTTGGGTGTGGATTCATGTGCAACTCGTCTTCCAGCTACTATATTATCAATATATAAGAACAAGTTTTCTAAGGAAAAAACTATCCAGCGCTAGGAAAAAAAGAACACGAAGAAAAACAACTGAGTTCTTATACTATGCACCTGTGTAACTTTCTGGGTTATTACTCTTGCGGACCTGGACATAACCATTTGAAGTCCTTTTATGTTGTGAAGTGGGTTCCTTTGTGACCTTTGAGCATGTTTTTCCACTCTTCTCTGGTTGCTTGGAATGAATGTTCGAGTGTGATGATTCTTTGCTGTTCACGTGCTGTCATCCGCATAAAAAAAAGAATTCAGTAAGCTCCAAAAACAAGAACTCCTTCTGACTAGAATAAAGAACAAATAATTATCAGAGTACGTAACCACATTGACATACTATGCATGTCTATTCGCAGAGGTCGACTTCTAGATCTTGGCAATAAAAATGAATGGTCGTGTGCATTTAGCCCAAATTACATACAGAAAAGCGGTGTACAATTACGATTATATTAAGAACCCAAAAAAATACAAAAACTTGCCTCTAAACGACCACTGGCTCTGCCACATGATGAGAGAACAGCAGAATCTCCCTCTGTGGTTACAGTTGATGAAGCCGAAGACGATATTGATGGAGTCATAGGCATAGTTGGCTTCAGTGAACCAGATACAGGTTTTACCTTGAATCATAAGAATTTTACTTACTATACAGTACATGTACAACGTACAAAAAAAAAACCCAATCATCTGAAGTTGTCAAGCAAAAGTACAAAACTTACATTAGATCGCTGCAGCGGGTATACTGCATTTACTTCTTCAATTATCCGTGACAATTCTTCAGGCTCAAGAAGACCTATGGTAAGAGAAAATGAATAGGTTATGATTTATATTTAGAACAAATGCAAACGATTATAACCAAAGCTTAAAAAGAAGAAACTTAAAGATGCACAGAAAAACTATATTAACCTGCACCAGAGAAGGTGTTATCCCAGTCTAAGCTTTCCAGCAGATCATTTTTCACATTTCTTTCACGTTCCATGGGGTAAAATAGTTCAGAACCAAATAGCTTCAACGCCTTAGGTGCAAGTTCTACTTGATTAAGCAGTGAGGGCAGATCCCTTTTTGCAAAGGAAGGTGATGGAGAAAGATTGGTACAAAATGAACCTCCGGTACTACCATGGGATAATGGAGCACCAGAAACTTCCTCTGTGGATACAGTAGATGAAGCCGAAGAGGATTTTGATGGAGTCACAGAAATCGTTGGCTTCACCGAACCAGATACAGATTTTACCTTTAATCATACGAAGTTTTGTTAACATATAGGACGTGAAAAAACTAAAATAAATAAATTGAATAATCCGAAGTAGTAAGCAAAAGTAAAAAATTACATTATCTCCCTGTAGTGGGTAGGATGCATTTAGTCCTTCAATAATCCTAGACAATTCCTCAGGCTCAAGAAGACCTAGGTTGAGAGAAAACGAATAGATTATGAAAAAACATGCAAATGAACTTACCAAGTCGAAAAGAAACACCAAGCTGTACATTTATAGAATACCAACCTGGACCAGAGAAGATGTTATCCCAGTCTAAGCCTTCCGTCTGACCACATCCGTCATTTCTGTTCAGTTCCATGGAGTAAGACAGTTCAGAGTTGTTTTCCTCATCACTTGCCATATTTGACTTATTGTCCAAGTAGTAGTGCTTCCCTGCACAAGAACCAGATAGCTTCAAGGCCTTTGGTTGACATTTTACTCATTTAACCAGAGAGGGAAAAACCCTCTTTGAAATGGGAAGTGGTGCAGACAGTTTGATACAGTGCTTATCTATAGATTTTCTATAACCTGAGAGGGCAGGAACTTTACCCTTTAAACCAACTTTAGCCCCAGAATTATGGTTTGAGCTGGCGAGAGGCAGTTTCAGTGTTCTGTTCACCTTGCTTGGAGATGATCGACGCTTCACAGATGAGGAACTACCAGAGATACCACCAGGACAGGGAGCACTAGAAGCTGCTGCAGTGACGGTTGATGAAACCAGAGCGAATTTGGATGTGGATTCATGTGCAACTCGTCTTTCAGCTATTAGATTATCAATATAAAAGAACAAGTTTTAGAAGGAAAAAAAAACAATTCAGCGCTAGATAAAAAAAGAAGACAGAAGAAAAACAACTGAGTTCTTATACTATGCACCTGTGTAAGTTTCTGGATTATTACTCTTGCGGACCTGGACATAACCGTTCAGAACCTTTGAGCATGCTTTTCCACTCTTCTCTGGTTGCTTGGAATGAAAAGTTGAATGTGATGATTCTTTGCTGCTTACGTGCTGTCATCCGGATAGAAAGAAGGAGAATTCAGTAGGCTTCAAAAACAAGAACTCCTTTTGACTTGAATATAGAACTAATCATTATCAGAAAATTTAACCACATTAACATACTATCCATGTCTATTTCTAGAGGCCGACTTCTGGATCTTGGCAGAAAAAATGAATGGTCGTGTGCATTTAGCCCAAATTATATACAGCAAAGCAGTGTACGATTACAATTATATTAAGAACCCAAAAAAAAGACAAAAACTTGCCTCTAAACGACCACTGGCTCTACCACATGATGAGTGAACATCAGAATCTTCCTCTGTGGTTACAGTTGATGAAGCCGAAGAGGATTTTGATGGAGTCATAAGCATAGTTGGCTTCAGTGAACCAGATACAGGTTTTACCTTGAATCATAAGAATTTTGCTTACTATACAGTACATGAACAACGTACAAAAAAAAACCCAATCATCTGAAGTTGTCAAGCAAAAGTACAAAACTTACATTAGATCCCTGCAGTGGGTATACTGCATTTACTTCTTCAATTATCCTAGACAATTCTTCAGGCTCAAGAAGACCTATGGTAAGAGAAAACGAATAGGTTATGATTTAAATTTATAACAAATACTTACGAAAATAACCAAAGCTTAAAAAGAAGAAACAGATATACAGAAAAAAGGATATTAACCTGCACCAGAGAAGGTGTCATCCCAGTCTAAGCTTTCCAGCAGATCATACTTCACATTGCTTTCTCGTTCCACAGAGTAAAATAGTTCAGATCTGTTTTCTTCATCATTCGCAACAATTAAAGTGTTTTGCATCCTTGCACCAAAACCAGATTGCTTCAAGGCCCTAGGTGCAGATTCTTCTTGATTCTGCAGTGCGGGCAGATCCCTTTTTGCAAAGGAAGGTGATGGAGAAAGATTGGTACAAAATGAACCTCCGGTACTACCACGGGATAAGGGAGCACCAGAAACTTCCACTGTGGATACAGTAGATGAAGCCGAAGAGGATTTTGATGGAGTCACAGGAATGGTTGGCTTCACCGAACCAGATACAGATTTTACCTTTAATCATACGAAGTTTTGTTAACATATAGGACGAGAAAAAACTAAAGAAAATAAATTGAATAATCTGAATTAGTAAGCAAAAGTCAGAAAATTACATTCTGTCCCTGTATTGGGTATGATGCATTTAGTCCTTCGATAATCCTAGACAATTCCTCAGGCTCAAGAAGACCTAGGTTAAGAGAAAACCAATAGATTATGAAAAAACATGCTAATGAAATTACCAAGCCTTAAGAAAAGAAACTCCAAGCTGTACATTTATAGAACACCAACCTGGACCAGAGAAGGTGTTATCCCAGTCTAAGCCTTCCGTCAGATCATATCTGTCATTTCTGTTCAGTTCCATGGAGTAAGACAGTTCAGAGTTGTTTTCCTCATCACTTGCCATATTTGACTTATTGTCCAAGTAGTAGTGCTTCCCTGCACAAGAACCAGATAGCTTCAAGACCTTTGGTTGACATTTTACTCGTTTAACCAGTGAGAGAAAAGCTCTCTTTGAAATGGGAAGTGGTGGAGATAGTTTGACAGAGTGTTTATCTATGGATTTTCTATAACCTGAGAGGGCACGAACTTTACCCTTTGATCCAACTTTAGCCCCTGAATTATGGTTTGAGCTGGCAAGAGGCAGTTTCAGCGTTCTGTTCACCTTGCTGGGAGATAATCGGCACTTCATAGACGAGGAACTACCAGAGATACCACCAGAACAGGGAGCACTAGAAGCTGCTACAGTGACTGCTGATGAAACCGGAGCAAATTTGGATGTGGATTCATGTGCAACTCGTCTTTCAGCTACTAGATTATCAATATATAAGAACAAGTTTTAGAAGGAAAAAAAACTATTCAGCTCTAGGAAAAAAAGAAGACAGAAGAAAAACAACTGAGTTCTTATACTATGCACCTGTGTAAGTTTCTGGGTTATTACTCTTGCGGACCTGGACATAACCATTTGAAATCCTTTTATGTTGTGATGTGGGTGCCTTCAGAACCTTTGAGCATGCTTTTCCACTCTTCTCTGGTTGCTTGGAATGAAAAGTTGAATGTGATGATTCTTTGCTGCTTACGTGCTATCACCCGGATAGAAAGAAGGAGAATTCAGTAGGCTTCAAAAACAAGAACACCTTTTGACTAGAATATAGAACTAATCATTATCAGAAAATTTAACCACATTAACATACTATCCATGTCTATTTCTAGAGGTCGACTTCTAGATCTTGGCGAAAAAAAGGAATGGTCGTGTGCATTTTGCCCAAATTACATACAGCAAAGCAGTGTACAATTACGATTATATTATGAACCCAAAAACATATACAAATACAATTACGATTATATTATGAACCCAAAAACATATACAAAAAAACTTGCCTCTAAGCGACCACTGGCTCTACCACATGATGAGAGAACACCAGAATCTTCCTCTGTGGTTACAGTAGATGAAGCCGAAGAGGATTTTGATGGAGTCATAGGCGTAGTTGGCTTCAGTGAACCAGATACATGTTTTACCTTGAATCATAAGAATTTTACATACTTACAGTACATGAACAACGTACGAAAAAATACCCAATCATCTGAGGTAGTCAAGCAAAAGTAAAAAACTTACATTAGATCCCTGCAGAGGGTATACTGCTTTTAGTTCTTCAATTATCCTTGACAATTCTTCAGGCTCAAGAAGACCTACGGTAAAAGAAAACGAATAGGTTATGATTTACATTTATAATGCAAACGAAAATAACCAAAGCTTAAAAAGAAGAAACTCAAAGATGCGCAGAAAAAAGGATATTAACCTGCACCAGAGAACGTGTTATCCCAGTCTAAGCTTTCCAGCAGATCATATTTCACATTTCTTTCTCGTTCCATGGAGTAAAATAGTTCAGATATGTTTTCTTGAACATTCGCAACATTTAAGTTGTTTTGCGTCCTAGCACCAGAACCAGATAGCTTCAAGGCCTTTGAGCATGCTTTTCCACTCTTCTCTGGCTGCTTGGAATGAAATGTTGAGTGCGATGATTCTTTGGTGCTCGAGTGCTGTCATCCGGATAGAAAGAAGGAGAATTTAGTAAGCTTTAAAAACAAGAACTCCTTCTGACTAGAATGTAGAACTAATCATTATCAGAGAATTTAACCACATTAACATACTATCCATGTCTAGTTGTAGAGGTCGACTTCTGGATCTTGGCGAAAAAATGAAAGGTCGTGTGCATTTAGTCCATATAACATACAGAAAAGCGGAGTACGATTACTATTATATTAAGAACCCAAAAAAAAAGACAAAAACTTGCCTCTACAAGTTTTGCACCTCCAAACCCCAGCTGGGGAAGAATTGCTTTTGGTCGTAATAAAGTTTGACCATGCATTTGTCTACCACCACAGTGATCAGCTCCTTCAGTAATACCAAGGTTACCAGACAGTTCGTCATGATCAAGAAGGCCTGAGTGTATGCACAAATGGAAAAGGTTAACAACTACTAACAATTTCACCCTGCATACATGCATGTGAATCAACCAAAATGTTAGAGAGCTCCTGATTCTTAACATGAAGAAAACCAAACATTACGTAAAAATGTTAAAACTTCAACCTGGATTGGGCAAGGAAGCAATGTCCCAGTAGTCTAAAATCCTGCTCGGTTCAAAGTTGGGCGTATCTCCTCCCATGACCCGCGTTGCCTTGCCCTCCGGTAACCCAGCCATTGCGACCTGATATAGAGCGTATATGACGTCCACTGAAGCTGAGATGAGATCGGCATCTGTTAATCCATCATCGAGAATGTCGCAGAGCATCAAGAGAATGCTCATAATTTTCTGGAACACACACAAAGCCACTCCATTATCACTTATATCTTTCCTTTCTCCACAATTCTGAAAACGCTGAGGGGCTTCCATGGTAGGTAGAGAATTTTTTGGATTTGTGAGCAGTTGCAGTTCGAAGTTTAACTCTTGTAGAGCAAGGAAGCTTCAACTTCATCTCGCATATGTAGAGCCGAATCCCCCAAAGGCGGTGATTTACTTCCATTTCCATCACAGAGTAAGTTTCCTCACAGTAGAGTTGGACCAAATCTCTGAGGGTGAAGATTTTGGAAAGAAAGAGGAGGAGAAAGTAAGGGCAACTGATTTCCTTCCGTTGAGGATAATCTGAGAGAGTTCTCAGCGCGGGGATGTTTCAGTAGACTTCTATTGTGATGAGTACCATTAGGGCAACTAATTTCCTTCCGTTGAAGAGAATCTGACAACGCTCTCGTCGCTGTGGATTATAGATAAAAACAAATTGGATTTTTTTGGAAACTTATTATTGATTCGTGGCAAGAAGAATTTGGAGCCATCTGGAGACTACAAGGATGACGAGTCGCAATCGATTTCCATTCGTTGAAGAGAATCTGAGAGTGTTATCTACCTTCCAAAAAAAATGTGTTATGGTCGGGTGTTTACACAACATTGAAAGACAAAAATCAGTCCACTGTACGATTTTTTGCTGAATTATATACTATTTGCAATCTATATCAATAAAGTAATAAATAATCATATATGACACGTTTTTCCACTTCAATATTAAGCATATAAAATAAAATAATTTTAGAAAACTAAATTTTGTAACATATAGTTTATTATGTAAGGATCATATGTAAAATTTAAAATTTCAAAATTAATTTATCTTATATGTTAAAAATTGAAGTCAAACGACATATCCAAATAGTAAACAGGACGGTCAATTCAGGACGGAGGGAGTACATCTTAAGTAACTAAAAAAAATTCCTCTCATTTTCAAAAAAAAATTCTCTCTCTATTTTATGTCAAGTACATTTCAACAATTAACTGACCGCAAAAAATCCGACAATTAAACATTAATTTTATGTGAGGTACATTCAATTGTTCAATTAACTACCTAATAAATAAATGTACACTTAAAACCCTTTTCTCATTGGATTTTAAAAGAGCTATTATTAATTTTTATTTTTTGTAGTTTTGCAGTTAACTAAGAAAAACATACTTAAATTAATGATTAACTGGTTTCTAAATGAACAACAAATCTAATTTAAGCGAGAACCATGACAGTTACTTGCTAATTCTTTTTTGGTTGGTCTTCCATCTAAATTTGGTTGATCTACTGATTGAGTAATTTCTCGTAATAGAATATGTTAATCTCATAAAAATACTGTTTTATGGATTTAGTTTTAGTTTATAAAATAACGTAAGCTTATAATTTTAATTATAAGTACATTATTAATATAAAGAATTATAAAAAACAAATCCAACAATATCTACTATAAAACACTGTATTTAGTGACGGATTAGAGATGGAATTGTCCGTCACTATATGAGTCGTCGCTAATCCAAATTCGTGTCGGATGACGTCGGAACGGTCCGTCGCTAATCTTATTTTAACGACAGAGTTGAGATGGAATAAGTCCTTCGCAAATTAGCGACGGATTTTTGCACTCTGCATACCACGGTTCTAAACTTTTTTTTAAAAAAAAAATTATTTGTTTTCACCTATAGCCAATTCCACCTAACAATAATATAGATTTTTATCATACCCCAAACTAAGATCTGCTCACAATATTTGAGAATAAAATGTTTTTGGAACAAAACAAATTCAAACTGATAGTTAAATTCATACAATCACCGTATCACGCAACAATTGAAAATAAAACATAATGTTTCAATGTCACATAAACCATAATCACCTCTCTGCAATAGAAGCCACTTTCTTCATAATCATGGCTTCCGAAGCACTAATAGATCTTTGTGACCGGTAATTGTCACTTTCCTAGTATCAACCAACAACACATAATGGCTGCGTTCGTCGTTGGTATAAACATGGTAGTTTTGGGGGTGGTCCCCGCGTGGGTCCCACGTGGGTCCTACATTCTACTCTAATAATATACTGCCACATATAAAACAACCACAAAACAGTCAGACCAAAACAACCACAAAACAACTATACCGAACGCAGCCATTGACAAGCAACTTGAAATATCCCTAATAATTAGAAAAAACATTAAGGCTTAATTATATAATTTATTTAGGCTGACATGAACCAATAATAGATTAAGTAAATACTTACATGAATTAAGTGTTCAAGGAACCTCAATTATATTTATAAAAATAAATATATAGTCCGGGGGAACTTAACCTCACATGACATTATAAAATTAAAGAGAACAATTATAAGAAGTAATAAATAATACAAATCGGTGTAACATGTAATATATATTGTTACATGAAATGATATCAGTTGAGAGTGGTCTTACAAGCCAGCATAAATTCTAAACATTCAATGGCTCAAATAATAGCCTCTCTCCTACTCTTTCATTTTCTTTTATTAAACTTACATGCTGACCTCTCCTTTCTCATATTCCCCACATACAATAACTTAATTGACAAACAAATAAATATTTTAGCAATTTATCTTTCACTCACGGTTGAAATCCTCTATTTTCTTCACTCACTTAACTGACAAAGGAACCTGTCATTTTCTTCACATCTCTTGCGTTAATTTAACAACCGGTACTTTCTTTTTCAAAAAAAATAAAAACCGGTACTTTCATTCTCTTCACATTAATATTGCAACTCTGCGTGGTGAAAGGATCATACATACTGCGCTCTCTCCATTCACTTTCTTCACCCA
Source organism: Limonium bicolor (assembly GCA_023374045.1). Lineage (NCBI taxonomy): Eukaryota > Viridiplantae > Streptophyta > Magnoliopsida > Caryophyllales > Plumbaginaceae > Limonium > Limonium bicolor. The sequence continues at coordinate 145,829,559 of CM041778.1, forward strand.
CCGTTACAATCCCAACTCCAGGAAATACCTACAAGCCAGCCATTCACATTCTCTTCATTTTCTTCTCATATTTCAAGAAACATACATGCTTTACGTTTTTCTTTTTTCTCCTGCTCCTTTCTCTCAATTTCTCTGTGTTTCAGCTGAGACATATAACTGAAACATATACTCTAGTACCTCTCTTTAGTTCATTCTTAAAATGAAGTCAAACCCAAACTGGTGATCAAGGAAGGTACACGCTCTGTACCCTCTCATTGGCTTCTTGTTTTTTTACACTGTCTTCAGTCTCCATTCTCCTCATGGGAGTTTTGCAACCCACTGTCTTAAATTCTCTTCACGATAATCTTGCACACCAGAACAAATGAGCTATGCACATCTCTCCATCCTCCTCGCTGGAAACTAAGCCAAGGAACAAGTAACATACAGTTACTTCAATCCCCTTGTTTCGGCACCCCTGAAGTTGTAAATCACTGGAGTTCTGATCTCATGCACCAAATTGAAGGGAGGATCGAAAGCATTTTCATTCCTGAACCGTCTACACTCCTCTTCATCGCTTTCTTGTACAAGCGCCTTTGCAGCAGCAAATCATTAATTTGCTACTAAGTTAAAGATAAAACAATATTTTTATAATTATGAATTCTAAAAAATTAACTACATTAGTAACTACCTATTTTTATACTAACTATATCATTTAAAAACTAACATTCTTTAAAAAAATTACCTTTTAATTAAGATAACCTATTATTAGTTGATAAATTAAACTGATAAAAAATATATCTTTTTAAAAAAATTATCTTTTCCATAAAAAATATTTAAGATGATTTATTATTATTTGATAAAAAATATCTTTTTAAAGACTGTAAATTTTTTAAAAAATAACTGAATTTATAATTATAAATTCTAAAAATTGATTGCATATTTTCCATAATCATTATGTCAACTAAAAATCTGATTACAAAAATGAACTGTGTTTTGTAGTCAATTTTTTAGATTCTGCAGTCATTATAAAAAATATGCAATCAGTTTTTTAGAATTTACAGTTATAATCAAAGTTAAACTTTGTGGGTACACAGTTATAGAAAAATACTTTTTATTTCATAAATACTATTATTACAAATATTGTATTCTTTAATAATTTATTTTAAATTAAAATAAATTTATAGATTACGGAAGGGAAATAATTTTACTTCAACTTGATTATGTTACATTATAATATAATTATGAATGTATATAAAATATTTTGGTTCAAATGAAATTGTTAAAAAAATTATAAATAACAAATAAAAGTTGGTCACACTTACTATTAAAAATAGGACTACAAAAATAATACTCTTTTAGCACTGTACACACTTTTTAACTATGGGACCGTCCTTTCACAGCATTAATGTTCAAATTTGGGCATTAATACTGTAAAATACTACACCAATCTCTTTCTATTTTGCCGCGATGTGTTAAAAATGGAGCTTAAACAATAAGGTGTTGTTCTTTCAGCACGATGTGAAGATAAATCTGATTTTTCAAAAAGTGTGAACAAGTGTCTTGTTTTAATTGGGTCAATTTGTAACTATACCCCACAAAAATGCTACCGGAGTACACATGTCCAACCACCATAAGTTAACCACATGCACCTTAATCAAAAAGCAGGTTTTGCTGCTTTTGATTTTTTCAGTGGTGATGGCCGAACGGCCCCTAAGGTTGGTTTTGTAGCTTTTGTATATTAAGCTCATGATGGGGGTTTATATGTTACTGTCATATTACTACTTTACTTCACTCTAGCTTCATCTATATAAACCAGTTTCCGACATTAGAATAACAGGGGTATATGAGTTATTTTACCACTTTTACATTTGATTTCATACAACAAATTAATTTTACATTAATCTGGTCCCAAAACTAGAGTCAGGGAAAGAACGGGAATCAAAATGATCTTATTAATGAAGTCTTTCGAGTTTCTTGAAGTTTCGAGTTTCTAGGGTTTTTCGGGTTTTCGTGTAGCCACAGACACATCTCGTGTCTGTCTGTTTTACGTTTCTTCTTCTACTGTTATCCATGGCGAATCAGTCAGGAAAGGCGACTCTAAGCCCCAAGGCGCAGGATGTTTTGCGCCAGTCAACCAAGAAGCGCCGAAGCTCTGGAGGCTTTAGCGAAGAGGAATTGATGCAGCAAGATGAGCCGGGTTTCAATTCGGCTTTGAACTTCAAGGAAGCGGCACTTGGTGCGCATGTGGATGGTCTTCCGGAGGATCTTGAGAAACTGTATGAGGATATTTCTGATGACGAACTAGAAGATATGGAGGAGGAGGACCCAAAATGTCCTTCAATCTGTATTACTAAGGAGCAGAAGCTCAAATTCAGAATGCCGTGGCGAGATGCGTTGATAATCAAGCTTCTTGGTAAGACTCTCCCGATGCACGTTCTCAGAGACAGGCTTAAGGCTAGATGGAAGTTACATGGTGAGTTTTTCATGGATGACCTAACTAATGGTTTTTTCAAGATTTCGTTCAGTCACCGAGAGGATCTGAATTTTGTTCTGGATGAGGGCCCTTGGCCAATTATGGATCACTACCTGTCCGTAAGGAGATGGAGACCTAACTTCAATCCCAATACGGAGGCGTTATCGTCTCTTGAGGTGTTAGTTAGATTTCCAGACCTTCCTAGTGAGTACTACAACGAGGAATACCTGTCCATCCTCGGTGCAAAGGTCGGAAAGGTCAAGAAGGTGGATCTTTCCCCTTCAGTATTTGGAAAATCGCGTCTTGCTAGAGTCGCTATTGAAGTGGATGTCACTAAACCCTTGTTGGCTAAGTATAAATTTAGGCGCCGGGTTATGAAGATCGAATATGAAGGTTTGCACTTGGTGTGTTTCAGATGTGGCTGTTATGGCCATAAGAATGATATGTGCCCGTTTCAGATTGGTGAGGGGGAGGTCCGCCAGGAGTCGGGGGTGAAATTGATAAGGGAAAGTGATTCTATTCAAACAGACCACATTGTTGACGATTACGGTGAGTGGATGATCCCCAAAAGAAAGAATACATCCAGGATTGTTCGTAAACCTAGTACCCGCTCTGGGACTGAGAAGAAACATGTAAATACCACGACGTCAAGGTTCGAAATTTTGGATACGGTGGAAGAAGTTCAACATGGCGCCTCAGGAGAGACATCGATGAGGAATAATCAGATGCGAGTCGACCCTTCAAGTTTGAACCAGAACAGTCGATCTCAGTCTTCAGTTAGAGAGCGAAGACAGTCTCTTGGCCATTCCAAAGATGGCGGTCCTCCGGTTGCTCAGAACCGCTTCCCAGACAGTGTGGAAAGAGCTAATTCAGTCCGGGGATCTATGCAAACGATTTATTTGATATATTAAATACTAAGAAATTATCCTAGAATTCAATAGTTTAATATATCGTCAGGTTGCAAAAATCCCGGTCGAAATAGTATAGTAATTAAAGAAGCGACCGGGTGTCAATCCACGGGACTCGATGAGTAAGTCTAGCCTTAGGTATTGGTTAACTCGAAAGGGGGTTTTTGTTTTGGTTTTGGGTTGCAAATAAATAACAGGAAAGTAAATAGCAGATAAAGTAAAGTGATAGTTTTGGGAGTGTGAACGGTACTCTAGGTTCAGGGAGTTGTTTCACTAGCTAGGTTCTGCATATTCTACTGCTTAAGTGGAGACTTGGATCGGCTTGTAATTCTTAATTGTCTATTCTGTATTAAGTCTTAATTCCAGATAGCTCATCTAGACAGGGCATGTAGTTCTAGTCTAGACCTAGCAAGTATATCTAGATGGTTTTAATGCACAGAATTACTAGTCTGGTTGGTTCAATCCGGACTAAAGCTCCTAGTGACTAATGTAATCTATCCGATTGCAATTATCTCAGGTAACAGGTTAATAGGACCGTCAATGCTAATCACCTTATCTGATCATAACATGATTCGAGGGCTTATAATAACTTAGCAACGTTTATTAAAAGCACTTAAAAACATTAACCTGAACAATCCAAACTGTCTCAACAAGCAGCAAAATAATGCAGAGTTTAACTAATTACAACACATCCCTTCCCCTAGAGTAAATCCTCTTAGCTAGACATAGCGGTTAAAATCATAAATGAGAGAGAGTTGAAAGAAATCATCTGTTACGAAGATCTTCTGGCTCGCTCCACCCTTTGTCCTTGCGCTATGCTGGCTGAGAGGTTGGATTCGGTAACAATGAGGTGAATTTGGTGAAATGGAGCGAAAATGGAATTTTTGGGTGAGTTTGTGAGACGTCCGGATGGGATGGGTCGGACTCAAATCCGGACGTGAATCCGGACGTGAGTTTTTGTGTGGCGAGTGTGCGATGGGCTAGGTGTGATTTTTGTGTGGAGAAAATGGGATGAAAACGAGTTTTATGTGGAGTGTGTTTGTGTTTGAGTGTAGGTATGGAGATGGAGTATGGAGGGTTTATTATGAGGATGAGCAGATGAATGAAATGAGAGGAGGAGATGAGGAGAGGGGTGGATGAAAACATCCGGTGCGAATTGGAATGAAGCTGGGGAAGGGTTTAAATAGGCTTGGGATTTAGACATTGGTTAGTGATAAATAGAGTAGGAGCATGGGTATTGGCTTAGTTTATACGTAGTAGCAGATTGATTGAGCTAGGGGATTGATCGATGCTGAAATTGCGCCGAAAGCGACAATTATCAGCGCGGTGATTTTTATTTTTCAATTCTGTGCCACGTCCGTATTTAAGTCCGTACACGGACAGACATCCGGACGTGACTATCCTAGCGAGATCTACTCTGTCCGCGTTTGTGTCCTGATTGCGGACAAGACTGTCTTGGGAGATCTGTGAGCTGTCCGCGTGGGCGTCCGTATTGCGGACGTGAGTGTACAAAGAAAAAAGATCTAGAGCTGTCCGCGTGGCCGTCCGGATTTGCGGACAAGAGACAGAGTGATCCTGTCCTGGTTTCTGTCCGGATTGCGGACGTGACTCAAGAGAGGAGGGAACTCGATCTGGAGATGTCCGCCTTTGTGTCCGGATCTGCCCGTCAGGACACGTATCCGGACATGTGTAAATTTTTCTCTTTTTGTTCCAAAAGCTCTAAACTCTTTCCTAATCACGTCCTATGCCAAAATAACATGGAAATAGAGAGTAAATGCACATATCTAAGTAAAAGCATATGATAAGTGTGAAATGTGACATGAATTGTTATGAAAATAGGAAGTATTAAAGCTCTAAAAGTATATATATTTCGCACTTATCAATCTACTCCGAATCCCAGTGGGATACCAGACACGGCCCCTTTGGTGGCTAACCCTCAAACTTTAAATCCCTGTGATGGGGTTGGAGGTAAGTGATCTGCTTGGATTAATTTATGTTCTATGCTTAACAATATTATTCTATGGAATGTTAGGGGGGCGCTGAAGCCTAGTTTTCATAGGGCTTTTAAGGAGTTAATTAGGAACTGTAACCCGGATATTGTTGTTATTCTCGAACCCCGGATTAGTGGTAATGTGGCTGCTGCGGTTTGCAGCAAATTAGGGTTTGATTGTGTCTTTCGGGAGGATGCTTGTGGTTTTAGCGGGGGGATTTGGATTCTCTGGAAAAATCATGTTAGCATTAGGATCTTAGCTAGCAAGCCTCAGTTTATTCATTGTGAAGTTAATGAGGGTAGAAAGTCCTTCTTGTTTACTGCAGTTTATGGGAATCCCCATGCTTTTTCTCGTAAGCAGCTTTGGTTGGATCTCAATAGTATCCAACCAGTGGATAATATCGCCTGGATCATTGGGGGGGATTTTAATGCTACCCTCTATCCTTCTGATAGAACTTGCTCTTCTCGTAGGAACTTTGGCATTGATAAGAGGTTTTTAGATTGGTTTCATGGTCGGGGTCTTTTGGATATTCAATCTTCTGGAAACCAGTTTTCTTGGTCCAATGGGCGGACTTGTGCCCGCCTTGATAGAGTCTTAGGCACAGTTGAATGGAGTAATCTTTTCCCGGATGCTTTTATTGACATTCTGCCCAGATTTGCCTCTGACCACAACCCTTTGAACTTAGTTATCTGTCCTAAAGCTAGAACTTGTAATTCTGGGAAGCCTTTTCGATATCTGGCAGCTTGGGAATCTCATCCTGATTTTTATAAATCTGTTTCTATGAACTGGAATGTTAATTCCCAGCTTAAGGACTCTATTAATTCCCTTAGTTCTTTCTTGAATTTCTGGAACAGAGATGTTTTTGGTCATATCATTAAGAATAAAAAGCGTCTTATGGCTAGAATTGGGGGTATCCAGAGGGCCTTGGACTCCGGTAGTGGCAGGCATTTAGTTGGTCTTGAATTGAAACTTAGAAAGGAACTTGATCTGTGGCTCCAGAGAGAAGAATCCCTTTGGAAACAAAAGTCTAGGGATCAATGGGTGCGGTTGGGTGATAGGACTAAATACTTCCACACTAGGATTAGGCTTAGGAGAAGCCGGAATAGGATTACTAAGCTCATGAATGCTGAAGGGGAATGGGTATCTGATGATTCTGGTCTCAAACAGATGTTGGTTTCCTTTTTTCAAAACCTGTTCAGTGTGGATCCGACTTTTTCTCCTATTAATATCGGCCATGACTTCCCCATCTTAGATCAGGAGAGTCTCAATAGATGATCTAGCCCTGTTGTAGAGGAAGAAGTTGTGGCTGCAGTGAGGAATATGGGTGCATATAAGGCACCGGGTAAGGATGGGTTTCCGGTTGCTTTTTATAAAAAATTCTGGTCTCTTGTTAAGCCTAGTGTGGTAGGTTTTGTCCAGGACTGCTTTATCAAACAGAAAGTTGATCCCACTATTAACCAGACCATTATTGCTCTTATCCCTAAGGTAGATCACCCTGTCTCGGTTAATCAATTCCGTCATATATCTTTATGCCAGGTTCATTATAAAATTCTCACTAAGGTTATTACTAATAGATTGAAGCCTTTCATGTCTCAATGGGTCTCTGAATGTCAAAGTAGTTTTGTACCGGGCAGATCCATACATGAGAAGATTATTATTGTTCAGGAAGTCATTCATTTTATGCAGCACACAAAAGCCAAGGATGGTTGTTTAGCCATGAAATTAGACCTAACCAAAGCTTATGACAGATTGTCTTGGAATTTTATTAATGATACCTTGTGTTGTTTGGGAATTCCTGATGAGCTGAGACTTTTAATTATGGATTGTCTGGCCTCAGTTTCATTTCAGATTTCTTGGGGTGGTGCTTTAACGGAGTCTTTCTCTGCGGGGAGAGGGGTAAGGCAGGGTGACCCCTCTCTCCTTTCATCTTTGTTTTGTGCATGGAGTGTTTGTCCCAAATGATCACCACTAGTGTTAATAGGAAAGAATGGAAACCGGTAACATTAGGTAAAAGAGGTATCTCCATTTCTCACTGTTTCTTTGCTGATGACTTAGTGTTGTTTGGAAAGGCTTCCCCCAGCCAAATCAGGTTAATGTGTGATTGTGTAAATGATTTATGTTTGGCTTCTGGCCAGGCTGTAAGTCTAGATAAATCTTCTTTACTTCTGTCCAGAAACTTGAGTGTTGAGAGGGCCAGAATCCTGAGTTTAGAATCTGGCATGACTATATCAAAAAATTTTGGGAGATACCTGGGTGTGTTCCTTAAGCATGATAGGATTGCCGATTGTAATCATAATGCTCTAGTCTCTAGGATCAGGAGTAGACTGGCTGGGTGGAAATGCAACAGTCTTTCCATGGCTGGTAGGGTATGTTTAGTTAAGAGTTGTGTTGCATCGATTCCCATCTATACTATGCAGTGCCAGATTCTCCCCAATAAAGTTTGTGATAGAATTGATAAGTTGTATCGTGATTTTATTTGGGGGCATGATGAGAATAACAGGTGGTTGCATGATATTGGTTGGGATGTTATTTGCAAGGGAAAATCTGAAGGGGGCCTTGGGATAAGGAAGACTAGACTGATGAATTATGCATGTTTTGGAAAAAATATGTGGAATTTAATTAGTAAGCGCCAGAGTTTTTGTAAAGAGATGTTGTTACGAAAATACCCGAACCCTGCCTCCTGCAGAGGGTCTGTTAACTGGAGAAATATACAAAAGTGTGCTAGTATGCTTCAGGGTGGGCTTAGCTGGACTGTTAGTAATGGGAAAAGGATCAAGTTTTGGCTTGATTGTTGGGCTGATAACCGTAATCTGTTGGATCAGGCAATTTGTGAAGTTCCTGAGGACCACCTAACTTTCTCTATTGCTGATTATTGGTCTGATGCCACAGGTTGGCTTTGGGAGAAATTTGAAAAATTTCTGCCTACTGATGCTCTTAATATTATTAGTGGTTTTACTATCTTCTCTGATGGTGAGGATGATTTTATACACTGGAAGTTTGAGAATAATGGTAACTATAGTGTGCAGTCTGCATATCATTTCCTCTCTAACAGCAGCATAAATTGTAGTGCGATCAAATCTAGTTGTAGTAAATCCAGCATTTTTAATTCTATCTGGCGCCTGCAAGTTCAGGAGGGAATAAAAATCTTCCTGTGGAAGCTCTGCCATGGTAAGCTCATGACCAATTCGAGAAGGGTTGGGATGGGTCTATCTTCTGATGGTTCTTGTCACTATTGTGGTATGGATGAAACTGCTATACACATTCTCCGTGACTGTCCAATAGCGAAAAGGATCTGGAACAGAATTCTGTTCAATAGATCCCATACTGCATTCTATGGTAAGAATATTGAGACTTGGTTATCAGAATGCCTATTGGGCTCGAGCTCCTTTTTGATGAAAGGCAAGGGGCCTGTTATTTTTGCTACTATTTGTTTTAATCTTTGGAATTGGAGAAATCTGAAAATTTTTCAGAATGTGCAGGGTATCTATTTATCTCTTAGACATGTGGTATTAGCAGTGGCACAACAATCACGGCCTTGGAGTGTTGGAAGAATACCCAAGGATGCGCAACTGCAGCAGATTGGTAGTGATCATCAGCAGAGGAGGAATAGATGGATTCCTCCTAATGTTGGACAACTTAAAATCAATATTGATGGAGCTTTCAATTTGAATGCAGGAAACACGGCTGCTGGAGGGGTGGTTCGAGACCATGAAGGAAGATGGATCATGGGTTTCATAACCTCGTTCAGTAGAAGAACTGTCTTGCATGCTGAGGCCATGGCCCTGTTGACTGCAATCAAACTAGCTAAGGAGAAGAGGTGGGAACACGTCCTGATCTCTTCGGACTCTTCACTGCTGGTGGATTATTTTAAGCAGTGCCCTGAACATTTATCTACCCGTTCTCTCCTCTTGGAATGTATTAGTCTGGTTACTCCTGGCTGGGATTTGAGGTTTGTCTTTGGTCCTAGACAGACCAATAAAGTAGCTGATGTGTTAGCTAGATTAGGTGTTAATAGGGATCGTGGCTTATACATTCTAACTGATCCCCCTGGTTGTACATCCCGTCTATTGATGGAAGAACAGAAGTTACAGTTTGATGAATAAAATTGAGGCTCGCCCTCCCTCTTTCGACCAAAAAAAATGATCTTATTAATCTGACATTCTGTGCAAAGATAATTTGAGAAAAATAAATTCAATTTTAGAGATATAAAAACTGATAAAAATAAAATTACATATTTGCTCTGATTCACAAAATATATTTAAGGGAAATTCCATGAAATGCCACCATATTTTTGGCTAATTCGTGAAATGCCACTAAAAATAAAGAAAGTCACGAAATGCCACTATATTTTCCGAAAAGTCCATGAAATGCCACTACATATAAAAAAAGACAAAAATACCCATACTAATTAATAAAGTACTTTTAAAGTTCACAATATACCCCTAAGTGTTAAAAATTAACAAAAAAAATCAAAATACAATAAAAATATAAAAAAAATTATAAAAATTATAAAAAGTTATAAAAATTACTCTCCCCGTCCCATAGCAGTTGCCCACTTTCACTTCTGCACGCAAATTAAGAAGAAAAGTAATTAAGCTTGTTTTCCTCTATTTACCCTCCTTGCACCTCACTAGAAAGAAAATGGAAATGAACCAGATTGTTGTGTTCTTTGACACGTGTATAAATTATGGGTATAAGTGGAATTTTATATAAAAACTGGACAGCATTTTGGGACAAGGAATAAAGAGAAAGTGGACAACTGCTATGGGATAGAGGGAGTATAAAAAATTATAAAAATTATAAAAATTATAAAAATTTAAAAAAATTGAAAAAATTAAAATATCATTAAATATTAAAAACAAATATTTCATTTTTTAAAATTTATTCAATACCATAAAATATTGAGTTCTAATCAAATAATTTGTACTGATTTTTCTACCAATTTAGTACCATAATTTATACCAAATAAATACCATATTTTTTATCATACATTTTTTTATTCTTATAACGTTTTATTATACATTTCAAACAAGTTTTACTATTTAATAATATGCAACTTATTATTTATTTCTTAAAGTAAATAATTTTTTTTATATTGCTGATAAAATTTAAAAACTAAAATTCTAAACATAATAATTATTTGAGATAGAGCGAAGGCGAATATATATATATCATATAAAATTAAATAGTAAAACTTGTTTGAAATGTAGAATAAAACGTTTTCAGAATAAAAAATGTATGATAACAAATATGGTACTATTTGGTATAAATTATGGTACTAAATTGGTAGAAAAAGCGGTACAAATTATTTGTTTAGAACTCAATATTTTATGGTATTGAATAAATTTTAAAAAATGAAATATTTATTTTTTAATATTTAATGATATTTTTTTTAATTTTTCAATTTTTTTAATTTTTAAATTTTTTTTAAATTTTTTTATTTTTTTATTTTTTAAATTTTATTTTTTTTATAGTTGTTTTATATTTTATTGTATTTTGATTTTTTGTTAATTTTTAACACTTATGGGCATATTGTGAACTTTAAAAGTACTTTATTAACTAGTAGAGTATTTTTATCCTTTTTCTGTATGTAGTGGCATTTCATGGCTTTTTCAGAAAATATAGTAACATTTCGTAACTTTCTTTATTTTTAGTGTCATTTCATGAATTAGCCAAAAAATATAGTGGCATTTCATGAAATTTCCCTGTATTTAAAGGTTTTTTGTCAAAAAAAGTATAAAAGGATTGGTTAGTTTGTTGACCAAGCGATAGGGTCACTGCTCTTTCCTTGCAGGCGACTCCCAAGGTATCTGCAGAAGCCGAAGTTGCCAAGTTGGCAGCTTAGGACAAAAGAAAGAGAGCCACTTAACGAGTCATTTCTCGTCTTCACTCATTTTTCAGAGTCGGTAGGAGGAAGAAAAAGATAAGAGATGGAGAAGGCCGCAGAAATAAACCAGGTCGGGAATGGATTTGAGAAAGAAGAACGATCCACGAACGCTACATCGGATGGATCAATAAGCGGGTTTCAATCGCTCGATGATCTCCTTCGGGCAAACCTCAAACCAGAGGTTTTCCAGGTCAGAACTTTGGTTCTTCATCCACAGTCAATTAATTGGAAGATAGATTATACTTGATTAAAAGTTGTGCTCTTGGTGTTATGAGTCAATTGACAAACATGGCGATGTAATGATGGGGAATGTTGACAAGTACAGTTGTTATATGTAATTACAGATCTAATTTCTAAATGGCAAATCGGTAGGAAGGTTTTGTTTGAAGTTTGTCTTGAACAAATACAACGATAGAAGTTTGTTTCAAGTGTCAGAATTAGAAATCTCTTAGTCAATTTCAAATCATACGGGGATAGGCTCTAGCCAGCGCTAGGGTTCAACTCTGTTATCTTCCTCTGGGTTCTAATTGCCTACTCATATAAGAAGAATTCGCTCGAGTTGCTGCCAAAAAAAAAAAAATACTGTTATTTATCGGGCGGACTGGTAATAGTAGTGGCTGAGCATATAGTTTCGTTCCCAGAGTTACCTGTTTGATGTTTTGTGCTTAATGCTTTTCTTTTTCTGGTTCGATTTACTCTTCAATTTGATCTCAAGAGCATCTCTGATCAAATAGCTCTAATTTTTTTGACTTTCCTCGTTGCTTACTGATACGGACAGGTGCAAGTTACTTGATTGAGTTGCTTGGTTACCGATGGTCTTCTTGATATGTAACAGTGTCTGACATAAAAAAAAAATTCAAACTTTCACATTTTGCAGGAAGTCAGCCGATTGCTGCTGGGTATGAATTGTGGAAGACCGCTCGATCAATTACCTTTGACTGAAGCGGCAATCACCTTGTCCGCATACCATAATTTTGATCTCAAGGTTTCTACCTTTCTTCTCATACTTCTTTCCCTTTCAGTCAGTTAGTGCGAACCTACAAAGTAGAGCTTACATCCAGAAGCTGAATCAGCAAGAAAGATCAACAGAATTCCCCTAAATTGACACTTAGAAACAGAAATGCGAACAGGGATTAAAAAAATAGTGCTTTACCGTATACAGGGAGGGATTGAATAACAACTATATAGCCTTGCAGTTCTCGAGGTGTCATTACATCCCTATTTCTCCTACCTTGTGGCAGCTCACCATTCCTGTAATCAGTTGCAAACTTTGATCTCCAGGTATTGGGCACCCGTGCAATTCATTTATGGGCGCCTCTTAATGCCTCAAAACATTCAAACTATCTCCACCCGTTTACCAACACCTAGGTGAAGCACATATGATCATCATCTACTTCATTTTGCCAGCACAACAAACAAACCGTGCCAATAATAATTAGCGAAGATCGCCATCTGCATTTTGTGAATCTTTTACTCTAAGCTACTAGCATGGCATGAATGAACAAGATGAACAAATTTGTCAAAATCTTGTATCCCTAGAACCTTGCCATGCTGGCTCACTGATGTTGTACAGTTTGCTATAGAAGAAAAAATTTGAAGCTGAATTGGGCAGTTAAACTCATGATTAACCATGAACAGATCAAACCGTTGCTGCCTTAGTGTGAACAGAATCTTTCAAACCAATTTCCATGGGTGAAACCCTTGAGCTACAATTACCTCACTATTCATATCATGATGCTGATACTAAGCTCGAGCTTTTCTCCATTATTTCTAGGTTTTACTTTCATGATTTTCTTTACAACCTTGTATTATTGATGGGGAATCTAGCAACTAGTATCAACTTTCACGCTTTAGGGTGGATGATGGTTTCCACCGATTCCTAATTTCAGATTTTTCCTTAACTTGGACCATATCTTGAGTAAAATTGCTTTACGTACGTGCAAAATTCTAAATGATCTTCAAGCATGCTTACTAATGTTGTTAGACACCAATAGCCATTCCTTACTGTAAATTTTCTTGGATAAAGTTATTTACTAGATTAAAATGCTTTGGTTGGATACTATTGAGTGCTTTCACACTGAGATGATTGGTTCTCATGAGCAATAGCCAATAAGTCTAGTGCAATCAGGATATCTTAGGACTTGAACTTATTCCCACATTATTATGTTCCCATTAACAACTCCTTAGGGGAAAGAGAATGGTGCTCGCATTATGGATTCAGAGTAAGGTCCAAGATAAGGAGACCTGGATCTTGTACAGAAAACATATTGGACTAACGAGTAACGTCCCACTACTAAAACACTGCATGTATCTGTGACGCTCGCCTATTCTTTTATTTTATCTTCTTTTCACCTCTCGTGTGTCATTACATCCACATAATACACTGTAACCACTCTTGTTTGACGATAACTACTTGTAGTTCTCCATGCCTGATTAGGTGTTGACCCTTTAAACTGCTGAAAACTGACCTCCTACTCGCTCTGCTTTGTCTAGGCCTACAGCTTCAGAGCTGAGAAGGAATCTCTACGGGAACCTCGAATTGTCCGTGTTGGTCTCATTCAGAATTCCATTGAGTTGCCTACTTCTGCATCTTTTTTGGATCAGAAGAATGCCATCTTTCAAAAATTGAGACCTATCATCAAAGCTGCTGGTGATTCTGGAGTGAACATACTCTGCCTACAAGTGGGTTGATGAGGATTTTACTATAATGAGCTTTTGGCATTTATATTATAATGTTAAACGTAACAAAAGAAGCTCTTCAGGAAGCATGGACTATGCCCTTCGCATTTTGTACGAGAGAAAAAAAGTGGTGTGAGTTCGCAGAGCCAGTCGATGGTGACTCAACAAAATTTCTACAAGAGCTTGCCAAAAAATACAACATGGTGATCGTGAGTCCTATTCTTGAAAGAGATGTTGCCCATGGAGAGACTTTGTGGAACACAGCTGTTGTCATTGGCAACAATGGTAACGTAATTGGGAAACACAGGAAGGTAATTAATTACTATGCTTTATCATAAATCCTTCCTTCTCAATGTTTGGCAAAAAAAAAAAGTACTAAATACTAACTAGTATCCATCTGTTTTGGCAGAACCATATACCCAGGGTTGGTGACTTCAACGAGAGCACATATTATATGGAAGGAAACACCGGACATCCAGTGTTTGACACAGCTTTTGGTAAAATAGCTGTTAACATATGCTACGGAAGACATCATCCGCTGAACTGGATGGGTTTTGGTTTGAATGGTGCTGAGATTGTCTTTAATCCGTCAGCAACTGTTGGTGAACTCAGTGAACCAATGTGGCCTATTGAGGTATCAAGGTTTTTCCTTTTTCTACTACATTGCTAAACTGTGTCCGGTAAGTTGTAGAGACATCTAGATGACTTTTGTGGTTCCTCCTCCTTAATTGATGTGCGTCAAAAACAGGCACGAAATGCCGCAATCGCAAACAGCTACTTCGTGTGTTCAATCAATCGCGTAGGAACTGAGGTTTTTCCAAACGCATTCACTTCTGGTGATGGTAAACCTCAACATAACAACTTCGGACACTTCTACGGTTCAAGCTACGTTTCAGCACCAGATGCCTCCTGCACTCCCTCGCTGTCCAGGTTTGAGGATGGTTTACTGATAGCAGATATGGATCTCAATCTCTGTAGACAGCTGAAGGATAAATGGGGATTCAGGATGACTTCTCGATATGAGCTCTACGCTGATATGCTTGCGCAGTATATTAAGCCCGATTTCCAGCCCCAGCTGATAACTGATCCCTCGATGCGAAAGAATTCAGCATATAATTGAATGGACGGTGTCCTTCTCCGGTGATAGCTTTGTAAAGTTTCTTGAAATGTGCTACTTAAAGAAAAGAAAGTTTCTGGAAATGTGATAACATGGTCATGTAGGCAAGTGTTCAGCTGCACAATTTGTCTGTTTATATCATCATATGGTAATAAATTATGTCTTGCATAGAGATTTTAGATTAATGAATGTTTCGTATGTATTTCAATTGAACAGTGATCTGTATATATACACAGCTAAGAAGGATCTAGAATATTACATGTGATCTAGAATAGTGTACATGGGCCTAGCTAGCTATTATGATACTGAGACGGATGTTGGGCCGTGGCTATGGGCCACTACCCCCCGCGATGCCAGGCCGGACGAAGGTAAGAGGGAGCCTGCAGCGAAAGTCAACAAACGCCGTTTTGGTCAAGGGTTTTGTAAAACCGTCTACAATTTGTGCCTTCGATGGTAAAAATTTGAACTTCAAAGAACCGTTCTTCACTCTCTCACGGATGAAGAAGTAGTCGATGGCGATGTGCTTAGCTCGACTGTGAAGCATGGGGTTGCAGGCGAGAAAGGTGGCCCCAATATTATCGCAGTCTAGAGTTGTAGCTTGCGGAAGGAAAACGCCTAGCTCAGTGAGAATCTCGGTGAGCCACAAGCTTTCGGATGTCGCAGAAGCAAGTGATTTATGCTCTGCTTTCGTAGAAGACTTGACAACCGTTTTTTTGCTTCCGAGATCCTCAAGACACCAAGTGGTCGCGATGAAGAGGCAGTAGCCACCTGTGGAGCGGCGGTCAGCGGGCGAGCCAGCCCAGTCAGTATCGGCGTAGACTCGTAAAGATCCCATGGGAGTTGAAGAGAAGAACAACGCCAGATCTACGGTGAGCTTGAGGTACCGAAGTAGTCTTTTAACTGCTGTCCAGTGATTTTCTCTAGGATTGTTCATGTACTGGCTTAACTTGTTTACCGCATAACTTATATCTGGGCAAGTAAACGCCAGATACTGTAGACTGCTAAGGATACTTCTGTACTCTTTTGGGTTTGTATATAGAGGAGATTCAATAGAATCTAGGGCTGTAGTGTCGGTAATGGGAGTGTTAGTGGTAGTGGTTTTGGAGAGAAGGAGTTGTGTGCGAGAAAGGAGAGCATGGATATAGTGTTTATGTGAAAGATAAGCACCAGAGTTATCTTGAGTTATTTGTACACCCAAAAAATGATTGAGCTGCCCGAGATCCTTAATGGGAAATTCCTTAGCAATAGTAGCCACCAGCTGATCTAGAAGTTGGGGAGTGGAACCCGTAATCAAGATGTCATCAACATACACCAGGATAAACACCTCTTGCCCATAGTGGGAGTAGATAAAGAGGGAACTATCATCTTGAGAGGATTTGAAACCAATATGCATCAAAAAATTGCTGAGCCGAGAATACCAGGCCCCTGGTGACTGGCGCAGTCCATACAATACCCTTTTAATTTGCATAAGTAAGAGGGATAAGCAGGATTAACAAAACCCTTAGGCTGTTGAATGTAGACATCTTCTTCCAGAAATCCATGTAAAAAGGCATTGTCGACATCAATTTGTCTAAGTTTCCACTGTCTAGAAATGGCTAATGAAATAACCAGTCTTACTGTAGCAACCTTAACAACTGGACTGAAAGTCTCCTAAAAATCAATTCCTGCTTCCTGATTATAACCAAGAGACACTAATCTTGCTTTTTTGCGATCCAAGGATCCATCTGATTTTGTTTTAGTCTTCAAAACCCATTTGGTGCCCAAAACATTCAGAGAATTGGATGGAGGAATTAACTCCCATGTGTCATTAGCCATTAGAGCCTTGTATTCCTTTATCAAAGCTTGCTGCCACTCAGGATATTTTAGGGCTTGGACAAAGGTAGATTCCTCGGGAATGGGAGCAGGAGCAAGAGAGGTGGAGTGTAGAGTCTTTTGTGGCTGGGGGATTGTCCCATCTGTTCTTGTAATAGGCTTGAGAGAACCAGTTTTTGATCTAGTGACCATTGTGTGTTTAGGAGTGTTGGAGATAGATGTGGGAGACAAGTCAGAGGAGGTAAGTGTAGGATCAGAGGGCGTGGGTAAAGGGTTATGAGAAGATGAGTTATCTGAAGATGAGGATGGAGAGGAGGGAGAAGAGGGACTAGTATCCAGATGAGAGGATGGAGGAGTAGTGGTAGTCCTGGAGGGGAGAGTCTGAGCAGCAGAAGTGGGCAATGGGAGAAAAGGTTGAGTGTCAACAGGGTGTTGTAGGTAAGTGACAGAGGGGGATATGGAGGAGGGTTCTTGTGTGGAGGACAAGTGTAGGTAAGGGAATTGTGTTTCTTTGAATAAAACATCTCTAGAGATATAGGTTCTGTTTGTGGGTGGGTGATAGCATATATATCCAGTTGATTTGGAATCATAGCCCAACAATATGCATTCTGTGCTACGGAGCGACCGTTTATGTGGCTGATAGGGTCTCAAATTTGGCCATGAGGAGCACCTAAAAACCCTGAGATGATGTAAGGATGGAGGTTTATTGTGGAGCTTGTGATATGGAGAAAAATGTCCCAGGATAGGAGAGGGAGTGCGATTCATGAGGTAAGTGGATGTTTTAAAAGCAAAACTCCAAAACTTAAGAGGGAGAGAGGCATGGGCGAGAAGTGATAAGCCATGGTCAACAACTTGTTTAATTTTGCTTTCGACAGAGCCGTTTTGCTGATGGGAGTGTGGGCAGGTTAGTCTATAAGTGGTTCCTTGTGTCTGTAGAATAGGTAAAAGAGGTTTAAATTCACCTTCTCCATCAGTTTGGATAGATTTAATTTTCTTCCCAAAGTAAGTGCCCACCATGTTACAGAATGTTGTATAAACTTGAACAACATCAGACTTAAACTGTAAAGGGAAGATCCACATAAAACGAGAAAAATCGTCCACAATCAGCAAGAAATACCGAAAACCATCTGTAGAAACGGTATGGGCAGGTCCCCAAAGGTCCATGAATAGTAAATCAAAAATGTTATCAGAAATAGACACAGTCTTAGGGTGGGGTAGAGCATGGTGTTTCCCTTGAGTACAGGCATCACATAACTCTGGTTTATTGAAATCAGAAACTGGCAAATTAAAAACACTAATAACACGCTTGGTGACTGGAAAAGATGGATGCCCCAATCTCTGGTGCCAGATGGTCAGAGGAGCTGATGTAGTGTGGTGTAGCTGAGGGGTGGGTTGAGCTGTAGGAAAAAGATAAATCCCATCCCTAGTTGCTATATTGAGAAGGACAATGTGAGTAATCTGATCCTTCACAACAAAATAATCATGGTGGAATTCAAAATACACACCATTGTCAGTGCAAAACTTTTGAACAGAGATAAGATTCTTATTGAGAAAAGGGGAATGCAAAATATCTGAGAGTTTATAGTGTCTGTCAGAATATTTCAAATCAGTGGAACCAGAGTGGGTAATAGGGAGCTGTGAACCATCACCTAGGGAAACTATCTCAGATCCATTATAATCTGTAGAGGTAAGTGAGAGCTTCCCAATGTCTCCTGTGAAGTGGTGTGATGCCGCAGTATCAGGCATCCACTCAGAACAATCAACTTTGTTGGTAGCATTAGCAACAACACTCTGTGGGGGGTTTGGATTGATGAGAGTGACTATAATGGTAGTAGCATTGTTTAGCAGAATGGCCCTTCTTGTCACATATCTGACATGTAGGGCGATTGTTTGGTTGGCCTATGAAGAAAGTGTTATTGTTCTGTTTTGGAGTTACAGATCCTGAGGTATAGGTGCCACGACCTTTGGATTTATTATTGTTGGTATTTTCTCGAACAGATGATGAGCGGTTTGAATTTGGATTGTATTTGCCACGGCCATTTGTAGTGGTGGTGTTGAGGGACACGTTTGTGGTGCTGAGTTTTGTCTGGTGATTGAGCCATGGCTCCTGGGATAAGAGGTAGGAATGGAGTTGGCTAGGATCGCAAGGATCTAGTCTAGTCATGAGGTTTGAGACATGGGGAGCATAGTCCCTGTAATGGTATGAAATATACCATACGGAAGGTTAAAGTGTCTACCGAAGGCCTGCTAGCGGAAGGATTACTATCGGAGACCAAGATCTACCAAGAGACTCTACCGAAGGCCAATTGTCGGAAGGCCTATCGATGGAAGCCCTACTACCGGAGGACCCGCTACCGGAAGAGCTGCTATCTAAAGGATCGCTACCGATAGAGTAACTACGGAGGGATTATTGTTAAAGTGACGGTCCGGAAGAGTTAGTCCAAGGCGGAAGCAGTATTTCAGTCCGGAGACCCATAAAAGGACTGATAGTTATGTTTATGTAACACCACCACATGTATAGGGGCAAAAGGGTAAACTTAGTGATAGAAAGTCTATAAATAGGAGTAGAAGGGCTCATTTGTAAGGGACTCAAGTTAGAAAAGAGAGGGCTCATCCCCAAAAGCTCTCTAGAGTTGTAAACCAAAGGATGAATAATAACTCTGTCTAGAAGTGGACGTAGGCCGGATTATTGGCCGAACCACTATACATCTTGGTGTGGTAGCGGATCGGTGTGGAGCATCTTCAATACCGTTTCATTTGGCGCCGTCTGTGGGAAGCCAACATCAACCACGATTATCCACAATTCAAGATGATGAACGAGTTGACGTATTATTCCCGATTTTTGAAAAGTGGTGAAGTATGATCTACGACAAGAATCGTTGTGACTCTGTCAGGGGAGAGGACAGATCATTCAAGCACAGATTATCGAGGTTCAGAAGTTCACAATTCGATCAAGCTGAAGTTCTTACTCCGGGCGTCGATCAAGAAAAGGCATCGAAGGAATTCTTAGAAGTTTCATACTAGGAAATTCCATTACCAAGAAGTTCAAGATTTCAGTAAGAATTTGATGTAAAAAAAGGAGAAACAAGATCCGTGAGATCCGGTATCCGGTTCGACGGTAACATACAAATCGATCGACGGAGCATTCGAGAAATATTGAATGGATTGAGCGAGATCAATACAACCAAGAATTAAACACGAAGCATACAATCCAGGGATTTACGAGAAGCATTACTCCATCAGATTAGCGGCACAGATCAGAGGCGATGAAGGGATCTATGGTTTTATCGGAGGAGAGCATGCGCGATTCAAGAAAATCGATCCACGATTCGACATCAATTACATTCTCCGCTGTCCATAATCGAAGAATCGAAGAAGATCGAGCAGATCAACAAAAGAGCGATGTCCGATGCTGGAAATATTCCCACTCACAATCTGAATTTCAAGATTCTCGTCAGAGCTTCGAGAAGAGAAACCTAAATTCAGAGCATGCTTGTGGTGTGATGCTCTGTGCTCTGTCATTTTGAGGAACTAAATAAATCACCTCTACGCCAGAAGAACTTTTTGCTACGTCACCAGATGAAAAGGACCCCGCCAGGGGTATAGTATTAACATTGAGCAGCAAGGTGAACATGAAGAGAAAAGTTTTCCGATAGCAACGTTAGACTGTGGACGTCCCCAACTACCGCCTGAACCCTACCGGTTCGGACGCAAAAAAGAAGGGTCTGGGTGACGCTCTTCTACACCCTTGTTCACAGAACGAGTAGAGCACCGGTAGAATTGTCTGAATCAGTTTAGGTATCTTCACCAGAAATTCGTGGATTGCAAGGTATAGGACAGAAGGGAGGCATGCATCAACGGCTTGCTACCCGAGCTATCCAGACTGGTTATCTAACAAAATCTTTTATTACTACCGAGACAAACCGAGGGTAACAGACCACTCAATTTGAAAATGGCTGCGGAGTGATTAATAGTGAGCCGAGAAGATACTCTACAACGTCTGTCGCCTGGGAAGTTTAAACGTGTCCGAAAGGGTTGAAATAAATAAAATCAAAGGCCGAGCGGGAGAAGATCTAAAAAGTTGAGCGGAGCCAGAAAGGAGATCATATTCGGCCGCGAGAAAATGAGCATGCAGCCGGGTACAACAAAATTCTCCCTGACTGGAAAAATTCGAAACCGGCAGGAACAATGCTTAGTCAAACCGGTGAATAAGCTCAAAAAGTGTAGCAGAGTGGTGTGTGCCGGTACGGGTTCTTCCGGAAGTAACTTCTCCGGGAATACGATTTTCTACCTCCGGTAGCTAAAGAGGGGATGCAGTCTCCAGAGGACGGTTCAACATGTCAAAGGCCACAAGTTTTCGATCTGAACCAACAATAAAAATCTCGGTCGATGAAGGAGTTACTCGAAAAGTATTTATGAAAGAAAACTCGGTCGGTGGAGGAATCCCTGTTCACTTATGTCATTGGGTCACGGGTAGAAAGAAACACAAGTATTTAGAGTTACCGGGTTACTTTATCTCCGGAAGGAAGGGGAGGGCCCGGTCATCTTTTCCAAAACTAGCGAGAAGGACCTTCCTGGCTACTGTTACACAGTCATTATCCTCCGGAACCAGTTACCGACAAGGAGAAAGGAAATCATTTTCACTGGTAGCAGTTTGACATCCGCCAGAAATGTCATTCCACAGGTAAAAAAGAGTACCAACTTTTGATATTTCCTTGTGAATATTATTTTGCCACCGGAAGTTTACAAAACTTTTTCTGGAGGATTGATCACCCTCTGGTTTTTTACACAAAAAGAAATATTACAAAACCATTGTTTGATTTACTCAAAAACAAGACCAGAGAGTCTTGAGAAAAGAAAAAAAGAAAAGAATGTAACCGACGATCTCACCATTGGCCATGGTAGAGTGTTTTGTATCCGACGATCTACCATCAACGATGGTAGTGTAATTCATCCGACGATCTCACTGTCAGCGTCCTGACAGTAGAGTGTTATACCGACGATCTCACCGACTCAAAGTCGGTAGAGTGTTAAATCGACGATCTCACCATGTGTACAGTGGTAGAGTGTGAAAGCATAAAGGTGTAACTAAGTGGTTACCGAAAGAAATCTTGGCAAAAAACAAAAAGAGTCTAAAATTCTTCATTGTAAGAATCACCAACTTTTGGGAAGCAATAGAATTTTTAGGAATTCCTTTTTGTTCAACTCAGACTTGTGCTATCCATGTACTCAGAAAGGCTGCTCTAAAAAAACCTATAGGCTGTATATTTGGGTTTTTTATCCCCGTGATTAATATGCTCTAACTAACAAGAAACTTTTGGGAAGTCCGGTCGCTCCGGGCAGCCCAAAAGACAAATATCTTTTAATCTGTTAAATTTAGGTATGCAGGTTCAAGGGAAAAAGTGATTCAAGCAACAAACTGATTATGAAGTAATATCCCATTATTATTATTATCTCGGACTTCTTGAGATTATTATGGTCTTCTGGAATTATTATGGTCTTCTGGGATTATTATGGTCTTCTGGGATTATTATGGTCTTCTGGGATTATTATGGCCTTTCAGAATTCCAGATCTTTGGATTTCTTATTATGGCACGGTCAAGGGACGGAGACCTTTTCTCAGGAGAACAAGTGGGACTTCATCGCCCTCGGAACAAGTGGGACTTCATCGCCCTCGGAACACGTGGGACTTCTTTGTTTCCGGAAGACAAGCTCTTTTGCAGGCCAATGTTTTCAAGTTCATTTCCTTTTTAGGCAAAAGAAAAAGAACTTGTGGGACTAGGAGATATATAGTGGAAAAGAAAAAAGTACAAAGTGTAAATTTTATCTTCTTTTTATAAGTTCCACTTTTTAGTGCTAAAAAGTAGAACTTGTGGGACTGATGTAATGGTATGAAATATACCATGCGGAAGGTTAAAGTGTCTACCGAAGGCCTGCTAGCGGAAGGATTACTATCGGAGACCAAGATCTACCAAGAGACTCTACCGAAGGCCAATTGTCGGAAGGCCTATCGATGGAAGCCCTACTACCGGAGGACCCGCTACCGGAAGAGCTGCTATCTAAAGGATCGCTACCGATAGAGTAACTACCGGAGGGATTATTGTTAAAGTGACGGTCCGGAAGAGTTAGTCCAAGGCGGAAGCAGTATTTCAGTCCGGAGACCCATAAAAGGACTGATAGTTATGTTTATGTAACACCACCACATGTATAGGGGCAAAAGGGTAAACTTAGTGATAGAAAGTCTATAAATAGGAGTAGAAGGACTCATTTGTAAGGGACTCAAGTTAGAAAAGAGAGGGCTCATCCCCAAAAGCTCTCTAGAGTTGTAAACCAAAGGATGAATAATAACTCTGTCTAGAAGTGGACGTAGGCCGGATTATTGGCCGAACCACTATACATCTTGGTGTGGTAGCGGATCGGTGTGGAGCATCTTCAATACCGTTTCAGTCCCGGGGTAGGCCTTTTAGTAAATAACATTGGAACTCATTGTTAGACACAATATGGCTAGTAATTGCCAGGGAATCCACCAGTTGTTTCCCCCGATTAAAATATTCAGTAACATCTTCAGTGGCCTGTTTCTCAATCGTGGCCAACTGAAGGAGCAATTGGCTAATCTGCGCATTGTTCTGCTTAGAATAAGTATCCATAAGATATGCACAGACTTTCTCAAAGGGCTCAAGGCCAACAACTTGTGGCACAATGACCTCACTCAAGGAACTCAGCAATGCAAAGATCACAATCTAATCCATCTGGATCCATTTGTCATGCTCCGGATTGTCACAACCATTGATCGTCTTAGAGGGACATGGATAAGAGCCAGAGACAAATCGATACAGGTTATTGCACTTAAGAAAGGGTAAAATCATTCCTCTCCATACTCTAAAATTATCCTTTCTTAATTTCACTAGATTGGCAGCAGCTGTGTACAGCGATTGACTAAAGGTTTGGGTTTGTTGTGTAGGTGTGATCGTTTGTTCAACATTGGTGTTGTCGATTTCAGAGGGAGTTTTTCCAGAAGAGGAGTTTGCCGGTGGTGTGGCCATGAAGAAAGGATGAGAGGCACAAGAGCGATGACGGTTAGAAGATATTTCCCAGGGGGACTTCTGATACCATAGAGAATTTAGATTAATGAATGTTTCGTATGTATTTCAGTTGAACAATGATCTGTATATATACACAGCTAACAAGGATCTAGAATATTACATGTGATCTAGAATAGTGTACATGGACCTAGCTAGCTATTATGATACTGAGACGGATGTTGGGCCGTGGCTATGGGCCACTATTGCACACTTCAAAGGTCTGGAAATGAATTTGGATGAAGATTTGTCACAAACAGTTTGATGGCAAAGAAGTGGGGTAACTTAGCAATTCACAGTAAAATCCCTTGTCATGATCATCGTTGCTTGATGGTCCATCCTTCTTAGGCTCTCGCTATGGAAGCTTTGATTTTCAGCTCCTTGCCGGATTTGCTGGAATTCGCGGTAACCGTATCTGTTCTTTTTCTCTTCAGCATTTCAATTTTATCCTAGGAAATCCTCCTGTATCCAAGTGAAAGTGACCAAAGCAAACAAAATTATTCAATTTGAAAAGCATCATAAGAGAAGCATAATTGTCATACTTTCCATATTGGTTGACTTAGGTTACCCAACTGCTTTTAACTTGATAAAAGCTCTAAAATAGAAATATTTTTTTAGGATTCCTGTTTGGTTGTACATCCTCAAATGGAAGTCAAACGGATTAAAACATCAAAATAAATCAAAAAAGAAAAACAAAAATATATAAATAATGCTATATTCAACGTCCTCTATTTTCTTTTTCTTAATGAGTCAATTCAAGTGTGCTTTGCTATAAGCTAATTAAAGTGCCTTTTTATAGTTACAGGTCTTTTAAACAAGAAAAAACTCCCCGTAAAGGACTCAACGTTTCTACTTTCATACCATTAAGGACTCAATGTTTGTTTTATATATAACCGTTAAAGACTTAACATTTTTAATTTTAGAATACTAAGGATTTTGTCTAACTTCCGTTTTAACTCCCGTCAGATAATTGTCCGGATTTATTAAACTATTAATATTCTAATTATAAAATAACTTAAAATCCTAAATTAAACTTTTTTCCTATTTTTACTCACATGCCTATCTTTTTCTTCTTCCTGAATCTGCGTTGGTGAATCTGCCCTCTTCCTCGCGCTTTTGTATGCTCAACAACACCAGAAACCACCACTGTTTCCAATTAAATCAGAGAAATTCTTGTTCCTACGGCGTGCAATCTTCTTCTTATCCTTTTTAACTAGTGTTAGTTACTATGATAGGAACAGGAAGATGTAATGGCAACATGAACAGGTAGATTGAGGGGAACTCTTCCTGTTCACAGTCGTCGTCTTCTTCTATTATTTTTTGTTGTTGTGCTAAGAACAGAAAAAAGAACGAGAAATCTTGCAAAAATATATATGCATAACAACAACAGGTAAATCTAGAGAAAAATCTTGTTCCTCCTGCTCCAATACTTCTTTCTTCTCATATATGATGGACGAACTTGATATGGTGACGGCTGAATTATGTGTTGGTGTTCTAGAGATAGAAGACAGGTAAGGTTATACCTATTTTATAATTGTGTTTTTTTTATTGAAATCCCAATTTTATGAGTTTTTTTATTTTTGTTGGACTTCTTGATATAGACCACAAATAAATCATGACTTTCTTCATCTCTTTAGTTGTTTCCAAAACTCCCATCCTTTTGTTTCTTAACCGCGTTAGATTGGTGCCGAATATAAAAGAGAGTTATTTTTTTCGAAATAATAAAAGAAATTGTTGAAGTTGGTGGATTGGTGCCTTCTTATTATTATTATTACTTACGGTAATTCATCTTTGCTTCCATCTAATTCAGCAACTCGGTCAGTGGTTGTATATATTTTATGTATCACCAACAGTCCTAATTAAAGAATTAGCGGCATCAGCTTTGTGAGTAATATTTTTCATATGACGTTAAGACTAATAGGGAGAAGTCAACTTATACCACATCTGAACTATATAAAGTGTATAGATCATGTATTTGGGTTTTCACTAAATTAATGTCTATGCTTGGTATGTGATTTCAGAGAGAAACATGTAGAAGAGAATGTTTGCTAGTGATGGTGGTTTCATTATGAAGATGAAGAGCTTGATGAGGGGAGGCGGATTGTAAAAGATGTTAGGTGGTAGGAGGATGTAGTAATTGGATGTGATGAAGATGATTGGTTAGATGAAGGATACTGGAATGAACAGAATCCTCCAAGCCCACCTCAATATAGCTCAGAAGAAGAACTTGCTGCTGAAATTGTAGGGAGACACATAAATGTTAACCCAACCTTTCCAATTTTCAATAACAAGGCCAAAGGACATGAAATCCATATAGAGCTTGGCATGCAGTTTCAAAGCAATATTGAATTCAAGAATGCAATCGATGATTATGCAAACATCAGCGGATACAAGATAAAATACCAGAAGAATGATTATCAGATTTGTATGAGTGTGGATAAGAAGCCATGTGAATGGCATGTTTCAGCTACATGGATGTAGAATAAAAATAATTATCAAGTTACTAGCTTAGGGCCTCAACACGTATGTAAGCGTGTCACACACAAAAATGAAAGACTAACCGCCAATTGGCTTTCGAGGCACTATGAAGAAGAAAGAGTCAAGTTAACTCCAAACTGGACTGGGACAGAGTTAAAAAAGAAGGTGTGGGCTGATTTGAGGTTAGAAGTTGTAGAAAAAACTTGCTTGAAGGCATTAAGAACTTGCAAGTCAAGAATTAATAGAGGGTGATTTTAGAGATCACTCAAGCGACTTTGGGATTACGCTGCTGAAATCAAAAGGGCATATGAAAATAACTCGGTTTATCTTTTGTTGGAACCATTGAGTTTCATAGTATTTATATTTGCTTTAATGCCCTAAAAAGAGGATGTAAGGCTGGTTGTAGATTTGTCCTGGGTGTTGATGGTTGTTTTTTAAAGGGTTGCTTGGATGGTCCAATTTTAGTAGTTGTGGGCATGGATGGTAATAATCAAATGTATCCAGTTGCTTGCGCTGTTGCTCCAAAAGAAAAAGAAGTGACTTGGACTTGGTTCCTACATCTTCTGGTTATAGATCTTGAGCTTAAACATGGGCAAGGATTGACTGTGATAAGTGATAATCAAAAGGTAACTTCCTTGAAATGTTTTTCCTCTATTTTCATGTGGTATGTATCTTATATTAATTGCTAAATGCCAATGATATCATTTCATCATTTTTTGGAATTATGTAGGGATTGATTTATGCAATTGCAAACAGATTGCCTGATGCAGAGCATAGATTTTGTGCCAGACATGTATACGTAAACTTTAGAAAGAATTTAAAGGTTTGCAATATAGATCACATTTTTGGTCCATTGTGAATGCAACTACTCCTAATATGTATGAGGATATGTTAAATGAGTTGAGAAAGTTTGATAATAAAGTTGCTGACGATTTGGACGATAGGGATCCAAGTCAATGGTGTAGAGCATGGTTTAAGATGGGTAGTTGTTGTGATAGTGTTACGAATAACATCACAGAGGTTTGGAATGGAACAATAATCGAGGCTAGAAGACTACCAATTCTTGGTTTGTTGGAGAAGCTAAAGGAGGCTCCAATGAAAGAATGATTTCAAGAAGGCAACTCTTCAATGGGAAAGACACTGAAATTTGTCCAAGGATTCTGAAAATGCTTGCTACAAAAGAAGAGGCAGCAAAGTGGTCATGTTTTTACAATGGGAGAGATGGGTATGACGTTCAGTGTTGTTCAAATTCTTTGTGTAATAAATACATTGTAAGCTTACAATCAAGAACTTGTATGTCTTGGTAATTGACCAGAATTCCTTGTACTCATGCAACCTCTACAATTTGGAAAGATAGAGATGTACCTGAAAACTTTGTTAGTGACTGGTACAAGAAGATAGCTTACATGAGAGCATATGGCCACTCAATTGAGGTGCTCAATGGACCAAACAAATGACCTAGACAAGAAAAACCAGATGTAGAATGCCCACCACTAAGGGTATGGAAAGGGAGGCCTAGAAGTAAGAGAATAAAAGATGATGGAGAATCTGTTGCTTCAAGTTCTAAGCTTCTTAGGAAGGGCGAACAACAAAAATGCCATAAGTGTGGAGAATCAGGACACAACAGTAGAACTTGCAAAAGAAATAGTAATCAGCCTATTGGTGTAAGTTATTTTTTGCCTTGAAATTCATATATTATAACATGATTACTTATATATTGTACTATGGATTATATGTCACACAATAGAAAGGCGAAGACCAAGTAGATTGAAGGGCAGAAATAATGGAGGTGGAGTCGTGAGAGGGAGTCAAGGAAGAGGGAGAGCAAGAGCTTCTACAAATATGGTTGTGACAGAAAACCAAGGAAGATGAGATATGTCAACAAACATGAACTCTAGTCAAGTTTCAATACCTATGGAGGCAAGCCAACTAAGTGCTAGTCATCACGGAGAAGCTACGATTTTGAGTACTCAGCGCCAGTGGCGGACCCAGAATTTTAAATTAGGTGTGTCAAACTTATAAATTTAGATTTTTGAAGTTAACAATAAGCTTTTATATAATGTTATGTTGAAGTTGTGGTCGTATTGACAGTATAAGGTTTACAATAAAATAAATTTTAATTATATTCTTAAAAACAACATATTATTTTTAATCAAAGTTAGTAAAGCATCATTCGAGAACAAACTAGAAGAATAAATTTAGGTTGACAAAGTAGTAAATGTTAACCAATAAATTAAATAATTAACTTTAGTGTCTTTGTTGTTCTTAGAGATTAAAAAAGGTGGAAAGGTGGGAGTGCATAATAAATCAAGATTAGAGAAAACAAACAATATTAGGTGAGGAAAGAAAGATACAATTAAAATATATACTCCCTCCGTCCTGAATTGACCGTCCTGTTTACTATTTGGACATGTCGTTTTACTTCAATTTTTGACATATAAGATAAATTAATTTTGAAAATTTAAGTTTTACATATGAATCCTTACATGATAAACTATATGTTACAAAATTTAGTTTTATAAATTAATTTATCTTATATACTTAATATTAAAGTGGAAAAACGTGTCATAAAGCAAACATGACAATCAATTCTGGACGGAGGGAGTAAGGACTAAAACGAAACTAAAAAATTTAAAAGCAAAATATAAAATACACAAATGAAAAGTGATTTACAAAGTGAAATACAACTATTACTAAGGTCATTCTTTAGCCTTGAACTCAATTTATTTTAAATATATTAGATGATATTTTGTAATGAAATAAACAAATTGCATTAACCATATTTGAACTCAACTCATATTTATCAACACGTGGGTGTCAAACCACTTAACTAAACATGATTAGTTATATGATATAAATAAATTTTAGTTTTATTTTGAATTGCATGTGTGTCAGTTGACACACTACGCTCTACATTGGGTCCTCCCCTGCTCGGCAGTCCTAAATAATCCAACATAAATGTTATTTTTTATGAATTATTGTAACCAGGACATGAAACTGGATATACTTCTTTTTTGTTAATGTTGATGTTGTACTACTGGTTTATATTTTAATATTGTTGTACTGTTGTAACGCTGCTGCAATTTTGTTGTATTGTTGTTATGGTGTACTTCATTATTTGTTTGTTAACGTTGATGCTGTAATGATGTTGTATTGCTGGTGTACTGCGGCTATAATGCTGCTGTAAATTTGTTCTATTGTTGTTGCAGTGTAGTTATATACTCCAAAATCTGATTGATAATGCTGATGTGCTGTTGGTTTAAATCTTAATATTGTTGTACTGCTGTAATGCAGCTGCAATTATGTTGTATCATTGTTGCAGTGAAGTCATATACTTCATTACTGTTTGTTAATGTTGTTGTTGTACGCTTTAAATTTTAATATATTGTTGTGCTACTGTAATATTGTAATTTTGATTAAGGTATCACTAAATGCTAAACTCATAAAAATCATTAACTGTAGGTTTATAACATATCACAACCTCAAATTGCTACAGATCAATTAACCAACTCAACAACAAATTAATACAAATGCCTCTTCATTTCCTGGTTCATTTCCAAAACATGTTGAGCCGCCTTCAATGCTGTTCCGGGATTCTCTCATCAACCTATTCCCATATCGGTTTTAAATATTTGACACTCCAAGAATTTTCGAAATGGATTTTTCCTTATTTTGCCATGACAATCAAAGTTGGTCTGTTTTGTAAGGTATGTTGATTAATTCACCGCTACCCCATCCTTAAAAAGTGTATGAGTAAGGTCGTCTCAATTAATCATGGACGGTATTGGTTCAAATACATGATTATAATATATATAAAGATATTAAAATAAATATATGAAGAAAATATAGAAAGATAATTATATATTAATTTAAAAATATTGTAGCTTATTAATTAATAAATTATCTAATAAAAATTTATTTTTTAAGATACTGTATTTTTAAATTATTATGTCTAAAATAATAAAATTTTAATTATGTGATACAATTTTTTTAAAATAAAATTATTTATTCATTTGTATACATGTTTTTAAGACAAAAACATTTGTTGAATATTAGTTTTTAAGATATATTTACCAATACCATATTCTAATAGTAATCTTTCGTTCTTTAAAAAATATAGTATAAAATTTTTATATTTAATTTTATGTACATATAGTAATATTTATGTCATATTGTTTTATGTGTTATATACAATGGTAATATTCACTAATAAATATCATATTTTCTTTTATAATTTCTATTATAATTTTTATATAAACTATTAACAAATTAACAATAATTAAAAAATGGGATCCCTGATAAGGTGGTGGCCTTTTGTCGTGGCTCCACTTACACAACCCCTAAGCGGGCTCTATGTATGAGAGGCAGAGAGGTTAAGAAAGTTCAAATCAAACCGAGAGTAATACACACAACTATTAATCGATAGAAGAAGAGTGGCTAATGGAGAAGAAAATGTTACCACCAATGTTAAGTGCTCAGCAGAAAGAAATTGAGTGAGTGAAGAATCATAGACTGAAAAAGAAATTGTATATATCTTAATTCACAAAGAAATTGTAAGTATTAATCGGTTTGATAGTTCTAAAGCATAATAATAATAAATGATAAAATTGCATGGTTCGATTTAATTGGAAACAGTGGTGGTTTTCTGGTGTTGTTGAACAGAAGCCATGAGGAAGAGAGCAGATTCACCAACGCCAATTCAGGAAGAAGAAAACGATAGACATATGAGTAAAAATAGGAAAAAAAAAGTTTAATTTAAGGTTTTGTTTTAAACAAGAAAAGAGAGATCGTAGAGAGACACGGGATAAGGAGGCAACTGATATTGTTATTTCAATATGGGTATACAAGGCCTCTATTTATAGAGGGTTAGATACAAGGGGAAACCCTAATTACATAAAGATGTGAAGTCCACTATATATATCTATTTATAACACTCCCCCTTGGACGAAACATCTTGTTATATGCTGCCTCGTTAAAAACCTCGTCTGGAAAAACCCTGTGGGATAAAAACCTCGGGTAAAGGAAAAGAGTACAGTCTTATAATAGCTTTACATAGCTATAATAATCAATTTCACTTGGCATTCACATATAATGAATCCATTAGATGATTTTCATCGATTGCCTCGTTAAAACCTTACCTGGAAAAAACCCAATGGGAAAAACACCATGGTGAAGGAAAAAGAGTACAAACATCATTGTTCCCCCTAATGAAAACATCACTTTATTAATTACTTTGATTGTATGCATCCCCAATCTTTAATTGGTCCTGCACCCAATTACTTGGGAAGCACTTGGTTGAATACATCCATCACTTTTGCACTTTAGCATATTTTCTCTATATTAATATAAGTAGACCTTTTGGTGGAATGCATTTTCTAATCAGTATAGATGTAATCATCTATATCGTCTGGGTATTAAGCCACAAATTCAATTAAACACACCCACAATTGATATCTTGGATAGTGGGGGTTATTCATATGTGATTATCTATAGATACCATAACCCATTAATCATTCTGCTGCAATAGCATTAAGATTGGTACTTCATGATCATTGATTCAACAACCATCAGAAGACTCATAAGAAGTTTCAATTATACTCTTACACTGCTAATATAGCAACACGGTTTATCCAATAAAATTGGACTCATCTCAGAGATACCTTTTTAATAGCTTTCACTAAGGTAGTAATGCCACAATCACCTTTATCATTGAGGTTCATGATAAGATTTATTAACATGGTCACAGGGGCATTCCCTTTTAGAATTCACTAAACTCATCCAGGAGTTAATCTCTTTCGAACACACTATAAAAGTGATCTATGTATGAGGTATAACCATACAAATTAGTCATACTTTCAACCATATTTATATCTTCAAAATAATCAACTGTTGGGGATAAAGCCTTTTGTAATCAATAGTAGGGCTTTTGAAAAATATGTATACACCAATACATGTTGTATATTAAAAGAATTTTAAACCACATTTTCATTTTCATACAAACACTTGTTTGTATCCAGCTGGATTCACATCATTATGTGGACATCAAGTTTGCAACATTCACAACTTGAATGTGTTGAAATTATGCTTCTCATTTGTGTATTTCAAGTACTTTTGACAAATCAATTCAATGTCCTCGTCATCATTGTGACATGTAGCGCTACATACATTTACATGCATATACATAAATATATACAACGTTGATTTCATATTGGTTCTATTATATTATTGACATGACATAATATCTCGAGATCTCTATTATCATCAGGTACTTGATTACCTTATATACCGGTAATTTGTCATGTCTGACGGCTCATCTAGAGCTATACCCTTCTTAGTATGACCATCTTAACTCTATGCTCCTTTTAAGGGCTTTGTCATTGGAACCATATAGTCTACCATGATTCAGGTTAGACTTATTTGCACTTGTCCTTACGGGACATTGTAATACAGGAGCATTAGACGTTGGCACATATTTTTCACTCAACTTCAAGCAATTGGGTTGCCAACTTTTTAGAGATGAATAGTATTTTGAACTTAAAAGTTCATATTGTACATAACGAGGATGACGTAATTCTATATTTCATATCATCTCACCTTCCAATTGCTTCTTCCCCCCCTGATGTTGGGAAATATTACTCGTCTAAATGACAATCGAGTCATAAAGGTATCCCCAGCTGTTAGTTCAAGGTATTAAAAATTGAACTCAACATACAATCCAACATCTTTAAGGAATTGATTGATCCACTGAAGCATAGTATATAAATCTTTCAAACAAAACCTTGTATGGGAGAATATTTAGCTTTTGACTCAAAGTCATTTATAAGAGTGAGAGTTCATCAATACTATTTGGCTTGATGCAAATCTATGTTGCTTTGTGTAAATTACATGTCTCCAAATGCATATTGGGATTCTCAAACCAAAAGATCTTACAATTCATTACAGATCTTTGATCTATGGTTCTTCTTAACCATTAATTTATCCCAATGAACATGTAAAAGCTCATATTAAGGCGATAAAATTTCACCAGCATTGTTCAATATTATGGACTTTATTATTCAATCTTGCAACCTTTAGCTTTAATGACCATTTGGTTGGTGCATCAATTTAAACCAAATCTTAATAGTCCAAAAATGGTCAGGATATGGTCCCCAAAATGGTCCCCAATATCTTACCTGAATTCACGCGTATAAAAATCCAGGTTTACACATAATATCAACTGGTGATAGCCTCATAAAAGGTTTTTCAAAGTAAGCAACAAATCATTTGGTGGAAGAATATAATCCTCAGCAAGTGTCCACACGTACAGTGGATATCAATTTGCATCATTTTTGAACTGGGATGGTCTAACCAGTCATGCCAAAAAGAACAATGAAAACTTATTGTTTTCTTTATCTTATATCTTAAGTTCTCCATTGTACCAACGCACATGTGATACAAATCAAAGAAGAAAACAAGAAGCTACAATCATGACTTATATCGTTTCCAGAATATACATTGATATTCTCTTATTTGTAGCCTTAACGTGATATCCGCCTCAGGTATATCAGTACCACTTTTTGAGAAAACTTGTTATTTACAAAGCTTTCTCAGTACAAAAATTTCATTCTATATGTGGTATTGTAGTTGCTCTTCTAGAGCTTATTGACCCTTATCTTATGATTTTCCAATCTTAGAAAATCATACTCACACATGAGATCAATGTCTTATCATTAGGACACATGCTTATGGTGCTACAACTGCACTACATTCCAAGCAAGTGTCGATTATTGACTCCATCAAGAAATATTATTTATAGTTGTATTGTCTTTAATCATGTTTCTCAAGACATATGCCTTCCCGGACATATGCTTTTCATGACCCCTTTTAAGGTGTACAAATTCTTTGTAAATGAATAAATCTCATTCAGAACATACGCCTTTTCGGACTCATGACCCCTTTCAGGGTGTATTTCTAAATGAATAAATCTCATAAATGTAAATGAACATACATACATATTATAAACAATCAACACCAATAATAATATAGAATACATAAAAAAACATAGAATGATATTTAGAAATTTAAATTTGTCATCCTTAACATAACTTCTCATAAAAAAATCTGCATAGCTTCAATTTTTGAGCCAGCTTTGAAATAAGTCAAGTTTTGTCCACAAAAACTTTGAAAGTCTTGCAATCATAATAACATCCAACCATGATAGTTATTTTGCTTTCTGTGATATCATTAACTGCTCATCATCTTTCACAATTTGGTCATGATTTTTGTTAGTTCATGAAAAACTTGAAATTAAAATGATCCGACTAGAACCATTCTATAGTTGTCGTGCCAATTGTTTTCTTTAATAGAACAATATTTGGGTGATTCGCCAGAGTCACCCATTTTGTGATTTAGCACTATCTCTAAGAAGATGAGCTTATGATTAATTGAGAATCATTTGTAAAATCACATTGAACCGAACTATTTATATGTCATCACATATATATATCATCATAGAGGTCAAACTTGACATATGAATATTCATCATCATGGTATATCACTTACATAGTTTTTTAAGAACTACTTCAAAAGATTTTCATAAATTTCCCTGGTTCAATACCATCATTGATTTTTCATGAATCGTCAAATAACGTTCATCTTATACATAAAAATAGATACTTCGGATGAATTCGCCAGGTGTTATACCATCTTTTAGATCAACGATATGATCAACACATTTATTTTTCAAAATATTGTCAATTTTCTAGCTCAATGCTAATACCATATCATATTAAGTTCAAAAGTTTCCGGCACAATGCCAATTTCTTTGCTCATATTGTATAAATGCATCAAACAAAATATGGCATTGCTTTTTATGTGGATCATGATATTAACACTTTCAAGTGTGATGCCTTTTTATAACATATGAAAATAAAACTTTCAGGCACAATGCTCTTTTTAGCATATTGATGTCAAAGTTTCAGGCGCGATGCCTTCTTACTGATGTCCAAGGCCGTAAGCTCCAGTTCGGTAATACTGGACATTGTTTATCATATATCAGAATCAAAGACTTTCAAGCGCAATGCCATTATTTCTTCAAATAATATTAAAATTAATTTTAACAGGCACAATGCCCAATATATTGGCGTAAACATTATAAATAGCAATAATAAAATAATGAAATATATCACAATGAAATAAATCAAATAACACATAATAAAAAGTATTGCAATAAATAAAATCTGGCACAATGCCTCAAATGATAATGTATATCTGGCGTGATGCCCCACGTGATACGAATATCGGGCACAATGCCTCACGTGATATTTAATAAATAAATAAATAAGTGAAATGGGATAAACTAAACGACACAGAATAAATAAAATAATTAATATTAAACAAGAACTGGCTCAATGTCTAACGTTGTAGAATAAATAAAATAACTAACATTAAACAACATCTGGCACGATGCCTCAGGTGATATTGATTTCTGGCACGAGACCTAACGTGATTTTTTTTGGCACGATGCCTCACGTTTAACAAATAAATTAAAACAAAAACTGGATAAATTAAACAACGCATAATAAAAATTAACAGTAAACAAGATCTGGCACGATGACTCGCGTGATTTTTGAATCAGGTATGGTGCCTCGCGTGATTTTTGAATCAGGCATGGTGCCTCACGTGATTTTTGAATCAGGCATGGTGCCTCACGTGATTTTTGAATCAGGCATGGTGCCTCACGTGATTTTTGAATCAGATGGTGCTCACGTGATTTTTGAATCAGGCATGGTGCCTCACGTGATTTTTGAATCAGGCATGGTGCCTCACGTGATTTTTGAATCAGGCATGGTGCCTCACGTGATTTTTGAATCAGGCATGGTGCCTCACGTGATTTTTGAATCAGGCATGGTGCCTCACGTGATTTTTGAATCAGGCATGGTGCCTCACGTGATTTTTGAATCAGGCATGGTGCCTCACGTGATTTTTGAATCAGGCATGGTGCCTCACGTGATTTTTGAATCAGGCATGGTGCCTCACGTGATTTTTGAATCAGGCATGGTGCCTCACGTGATTTTTGAATCAGGCATGGTGCCTCACGTGATTTTAAATCAGACACAATGTCTCACGTCATTTTTGAATCGGGCACGGTGCCTCACGTGATACGTAATAAATAAAAATAATAAAACTGAATAAATCAAACAACACAAAATAAATAAAATGATTAACAATAAACAAATTCCGGCGATGGCTCCAATGATATTTCAATTTTCTCTGCCCTCCACAAGAATCGGTTAGGGTTTTCCGATTTCGGGCTTTACCTACTCAATATTTCAATTTGAAGAAAATGGTAGCACTGCCGGTGGTTTCCTCCTTCCGGTCATTTCTTTTTCTTGAACCCGACACTACTTCAAAGCTGGTGTGCGTGATGCAACGTTCATTGATTTATGAATTCAAACGCACATGCAAAGTGGAGAATAAAGATCGGCGCAATGGTGTGTTCCTGTTCACCAATTTAGAAATTTCTCAAAAGAAACATGATTGAGTGAGTGAGAAAAAATGGGAGGCGAGGACCCCTTCATGTCTTTGGGTTTGAGAATGAAGATAGATTTGAAATATTTTTAGAGCGTGCTGATAACGTGTTTTAAACAAGAAAAGAGAGATCGTAGAGAGACACGGGATAAGGAGACAACTGATATTGTTATTTCAATATGGGTATACAAGGCCTCTATTTATAGAGGGTTAGATACAAAGGGAAACCCTAATTACATATATAATGATGTGAAGTCCACTACTATATATATATCTATTTATAACAGGTTTTAAGTTATTTTATAATTAGAATATTAATATTTTAAAAAATCCTAACAATTATTTGACGCGGAAGTTAGATAAAATCTTAGTATTCTCAATTCAAAACGTTAATCCTTACCGTAATATATAAAACGTTGAGTCCTTAATGGTATGTAAGTAGAAACGTACGTGGAGTCCTTTAGAGGGAGTTTTTTCCAATTCCAACCACATGCTCACACACAAATTGTAGTTTGCGGGTCTCAGACTCAAAAGCTGAACCAAACACTCGCTTAATATACATATTGATGGAAGTCAACCTGGAAAGCTGATTATTGGAATAAGTGGGCAGCCCAGTCCATTAAGTACTTAATCAAATATTGAGTACTTTGTCAGATCCATAGCCTTTGGCGCGGAGTGATCCAATGGTGGGGTG
This sequence comes from Limonium bicolor, assembly GCA_023374045.1. Lineage (NCBI taxonomy): Eukaryota > Viridiplantae > Streptophyta > Magnoliopsida > Caryophyllales > Plumbaginaceae > Limonium > Limonium bicolor. Next base: position 145,867,165 of record CM041778.1, read on the forward strand.
TGCCTATCACGTTGTCGTTCGATGTGAAGGATGTAATTTATCAATGGAATATGTAGTGAGGGGGAAAGAGACACGATGGGCTTGGCGAGCAACGCTGCGTGCGCTGCTACTCTTTGCGTGGGAGATAAGGAATCAGACAATTTTCCAGCAACAAGAAACAGAGGGGACACTTGAGATCTTGAAGGTAAAAATTTGGAGATGGATCTCCATAAATGGGATTAAACCACCGATGGAAATGCACTCGTTTATTCATGACAATGACCTATATCAAAGATGGAATTTACTCCGTAAGGCATAGTGGTCTGTTATACCCTGCTCAACCAATGTTGGGTCTGTATCATGGCGTGGAATGCACCCGATAGCTGGGGAGAAAGCTAGTGTGCTGGTGACTTTCTGCTAACATACTGGTTGTAATAGAGGTATAGTATGTATGTACCATAAAATTTTGAAAACAATATTGAATAAAGGCCTGACGCCATCCATTACAAATCAAAAAAATATTGAGTACAAGATAGATCTTGCAAATATTCTTGTTACCAAGATAGATTTTATTTGATAGATTTTATTTGTAAATATCCCTAGATTTGCTCAATACATTCTGTAATCTTGTAATTATATATACGCAACAGTTCATACCATTAGGGTTGTACAATACAACTGAATACAAAAGCAAATTGCTTCTCAAAATCTCTCTGTCATACTCGTTGTTATTATACAAGCACAAGAAAGTCAAATTCCATCACTGATACAGTTGTGTTTGTGTGAAACGATTTAGAGAACGAAGTAATTATAAAGCCTGAATGAAGCTCCCCTTGTAGGGCAAATACTATTGTACAACCGGTTGTATGGTGGGCTCGTACAATCCTTCATTTTAGATTCAAAGGTTGTTCAAATTTTTGTACTGATTGTTCATATTGATGGAAAAATTACACGTGTTAGTATAAAAATTGTTCAACTTTATAGGATATTTGTTCAAATTAATTGTGAAGATTGTTCAAGGATGTACATAAATATCGTACAACCGGTTGTATGATAGTTGCCTCATCTCTTTCTTCCTCATGGCGGTTGTCTACTTCCTTCAAGAAACAAGACCCTCTTGAACTAAAAATTCATTTTCCTTGTACTCATCATGGCTCAACATTTAAGCAAAACTCATAAATAGTTCATATGAAAGAAACCTTTGGATATAAGTTATTACACCCACAAAAGCTAGTTTGGTTCATTCATTTACAGATAAAGTTAACAAACCAACCACACATAGGGGTGAGCATTCAGTTTGGATATTTTGAATTTATCTAAAATCCAAATTAACCAAATTTTTATTCTAGATTATTAATTGAATTTCGTAACCGAATTAAAATTTCGGTTAACCGAATGATCCAAATTATAATTTGATTTTGAATTTCGGTTTTAACTTTGCTAATTCGGTTAACCGAATTATCTAAAAAAATTTAATAAAGAATATTTTTTTTTCTAATTCTAGTCTTTAGTGACAAATAATCAAACACAAACCCTAAATTTTGGTTAGTTGAAATTCAAACTAGCTAAAATTTGGATTTCGGTTTTTCACTCGAAAATTTCTGGATTTTGGATAATTTCAATAACGGTTAATTTAGTTTTTGTGTTAATTTGGATAATTCAATTTTTTTTTAATAATTTAGATCCGAATTATCCAAATACTCACCCCCTAACCCACACATCTACCCACACCAGCACACACATAAGAAAAAAAAAACCACAAAAAAAAAACCAAGGCCATTATCCATGGCCTCACAATATCATTCAACGCACGGAGATCAGTTTCTGAACCGCCAACATTTCTGGGTAAGAAACCATACTTAACATCATGGCTGAAGTGGATCGTTCTAAGGCAGGAAATACTATACATGGAGGGAAATGCAATTAATATTAGTCATCCCACCTGTATAGGATGAATTTCCTCTGTGCTTGTCTCCTTTACAAGGCCTCCAGGGCAACATCCTTTAAATGGGGGACTTTCAACTACGTACGCAAATACCACAATGCGTCGACTCCCACCACGCTCCCTCCTCTCTCCTCACCCCTCACTCTCAATCCTCACCGGCGACTCCCCCTCAATCGTCACCGGTGATTCACCATGCCTCCCCCGCCATCACTAGAGCCTCCACTATACCGTAAACCCTGCCACTCCTATGTTACCTTCACACAAATCAAACCTCAGAAAATCCCTACTGTAAGATCTTACAACGGTTGTTCTTAGTGAGGTTGTTACTCACGAGGAACTAGGTGCTGAGTAACAGTCTGACGACGAACTCGATATTCAGAGAACAACAACAGAGGGAAGGATATTAGATACACGTGAATCCTCACTATATTAGCTCGTATCAAACAAGATACAATCAAGCATTCATGGAGAACAGACTCACCATGAATAAACACGTAAAACCCTAGGCTACTCTCTTCCTAGTGTTTTTACAATCTCTCTCTTTTTCCTTCCAGTATACTTTTTCTCAATCAGAAAGCCTAACACGTCTTTTACATGACTACTACTTAAATAGAATAAACTATAAAATCTTTCCAAAAAGATCCTATACTATAGATAAAATCCTTAACGATAATATCATAACAGCACATAAAATCTGTTTAGATTTTATGCTGGTTATATTAAAAGATAAACACTGACAAAATAATATCCCACGAAAATCTCCAAAGCGATAGCCTTTATTCTTCTCTCTGTTCAGTCTTCAGATATCTCTGTTTGGTACACAGACACAGTATGTTACACAGAGTGACTAATCAAAAACACCAACATTTTCCCCCTTTTTGATTATGGCAAACTCTGTATAGTGTGTCTGTGTTGTTCCCCCTGAATAACTGCAGTAATCTTGACATACGAGAATAACTTCCCCCTCAATATATGCTCTTATGTGCGTACGAGAAGTATCCAGTAACAAGATGAAAAGGTCATTAGAAATACCATAGATAACGATCAAACAGTAAGCCATAAGCATAGTTCCAGGCATAGTTTCAGACACACATATATCAACATGCATTTCCCCTTTTTTTGATTGGGCAAACTCTGAGTCTTGAACTGATGCATGTTCCCCCTTATTCGCTGCTTCACTGCTTTCTGTATTCACCCATTGTCATCACTCAAAAGCTTGTGTCTGGAACTGAGAACGTTCCCCCTGAATTATTGCATCTTTGTTCATCGCCAGATAGATTTAGACACACACACATATGTGAGACACACACACATATGTGTTCAAGACATCTTTCCCCCTTTTGCCGAATCAAAAAGAAACTAAGGTATGAACCTCATAAGTAGGGGGTAATGGTGTGTCACAGACTGATCACTTAGAACAAGATGAAGAATCTGAAGGAGATAGAATGCCTTCTTGACGAAACTGATAGGACTGATTAGACTTTGGTACCCAAATTTGTTTAGGCTCAACTGTAGGCACACACTTAGTCTGAATTATAGGAACCCATCTTTTAGTGTGGAATTGTTGGCTCTATATAAGCTTTGCCTTGATGATTCCGCACGCAATTGTTTTCTCAACAGTTTGGGACACCATCTTATCTTGTGTCCTAGTTGATGACAGTACCAGCACGAGTTCAGTCTAGACTTAGAATGACCAGGTTGAGTCTTCAACTTTCTTGTCTTAGATTGAGTGGGTTTCTCTAGTTCAAATCCCAAACCGCACTTACTGGAGTTGTTATTGAACAACATCTGATTCAGATTTGCCTTTCCAGTATACCAAGTGGGATTAGTCTGTGTCTGAAGCTCTAACTTCCGATTTGCATCAGCTAACATGCCCGAGAGAGTTTCACATTCCCTTTTTAGTGATTTGTTACGATCTAAAAGGGAATTCACTTCTTCTTGTGCCCAACATGGAAGAGTGAGAATTCTAGTCTCTAAAGAACTAACAAAGTTGATCCTTGGCTTATCCAGACTCTCTTTGACACAGTTTTTGTTTTCAGTCGAAGACTTACTCAAATCTTCCACTTTAGCTTTGAGTTCTCTGATCTCAGTAACATACTCATCTACGTCGAAATCCTCATCGGAGCTAGTAGGACTTTCAAGACTCTTTATCTTGTCTTCCATCCTAACTATCTTATCCTCATACCCAAGTTTTTGCGATTTCAGTTTCATCAATGCTTCAGACAAAAGATCAAATAACTGTGTCTTTGACATAGAATCAAAAGACTCTTTCACATGAGTTAAACATACCTCATCTTCTGGGAGAGTCTTGTTTAACTTTCCTTCCGCCATAAAACAGAATTCCGTGTCCAAACTCATCTCATCTTCTTGGACAATTGCTGTCATACACACTTGATCTTCATTCTCAGGTTCTGAGTCTGTACCTGAACCATCTTCTCCCCAAGCCGCAGCAGCTGTTGTTGAGAATTTCTTGACTTTCTCCTGAAAATTATCCCTTTGTGGCAAAGGACAATTTTTGACCTCATGTCCAGGTTTGTTGCACCTGAAACAGATTATTGGACCCTTCTTTGATTTGTTACGATTAAACTTAGAATTCTGACCTCGCCGTCCTCCAAAAATCCTTCGAATACCATCAGCTATCTTGATAATTTCTTCCTCTTCACTCAATTCCTCTTCATCTGTACCAGCATTACTCTTCCAAGCTTTCAAGGCCAGATCTTTGCATGTTGTTGGCGAAGAGATTGCTCCCTTCATCTTACCTTCATAGACCATCAGCTCAGAGCCTAACTCCTCGAGGGACATTTTTGACAAATCCTTGGTTGTTTCTAGCAAAGTTGTATAGTGCAGCCAATCCTTTCCGAGACTGTCCAGACACCTTTCATTGATAGTTAGATTATCCAGTGTGACTCCCACAGTCTTCATATCACTCAGAATCTTGTCAAACTTTTCAAGTGTCTGTGTAACAGACTCACCTTCAAGCATTCTGAAATTATCAAACTGTCTTCTGAACTGTTTTCCTTTTGCCTTTCTGATCGAATCTGTTCCTTCATAGGCAACTTTCAGAAAGTTCCAAACTTCTTTAGCAGTTAGTATGCCAAGAACTTTCTGCTGATCACCCTCTGAAAGTGATGAGACAATCACTCTCAAGGCCTGCTTGTTCTTACTGAGTAGCTTCTTGTCTTTATCATTCCAATCCTTCTTCTCCTTAGGCTTGGTAACTCCATCTTCAGTAACCTGCGGGACTAAATCGCCTTCTGTTACGACTGTCCATAGATCATAGTCTATCGACATCAGTTGATGTCCCATTTGTTCACACCAGCAAGCATAATTGAATTTTGTAAGCTTTGGTGCTTTGACGTTGTAAGAACCCATGTTGATCACCCTTTGAAGATTTCTCTCCTAGACACCAAAAGGGAACCTGCTCTGATACCAATTGTAAGATCTTACAACGGTTGTTCTTAGTGAGGTTGTTACTCACGAGGAACTAGGTGCTGAGTAACAGTCTGACGACGAACTCGATATTCAGAGAACAGCAACAGAGGGAAGGATATTAGATACACGTGAATCCTCACTATATTAGCTCGTATCAAACAAGATACAATCAAGCATTCATGGAGAACAGACTCACCATGAATAAACACGTAAAACCCTAGGCTACTCTCTTCCTAGTGTTTTTACAATCTCTCTCTTTTTCCTTCCAGTATACTTTTTCTCAATCAGAAAGCCTAACACGTCTTTTACATGACTACTACTTAAATAGAATAAACTATAAAATCTTTCCAAAAAGATCCTATACTATAGATAAAATCCTTAACGATAATATCATAACAGCACATAAAATCTGTTTAGATTTTATGCTGGTTATATTAAAAGATAAACACTGACAAAATAATATCCCACGAAAATCTCCAAAGTGATAGCCTTTATTCTTCTCTCTGTTCAGTCTTCAGATATCTCTGTTTGGTACACAGACACAGTATGTTACACAGAGTGACTAATCAAAAACACCAACACCTACCTTCAACGTGCTTTCTTTCAAACCACTCTGTAGCCAAACTTCAAGCACACATACTGTGGCTGTTGTTCTCAAACCATCATGACAACACCAAAATCAACACCTGGTGCGACAGTATTTATTGATAATATTAACCAGACATCAAGAGTGGGAACTATCTGGAAAATCTTCGACAAGTTTGGCCAGATTGTTGGAATTAGACTCCCCAAAACACCTCGAATCCGCACCAACACTCGTTACGGTTTTGTGGAATATAAAACCAAAAATGAAGCAGACCAAGCAATCCTGGAGACACACGGAATGCTAGTTGATGGGAACCGACTCCAAACACAAACAGCAATCCAAAGAAGATACAATACTGGGCCACCTCCTCACACCACTAGATGGGCACCAAAGCCGCAGGAAAATGCGCATGAGGAGCAAAGCCAAGCACAGAATCTTCACCCTCCCCCACCGTATACCGTTGCCCAGCACGCAGGGGCCAAGCTGAGTGGTCACATTGATCTTGAAGCATCCACGTTCATGAAGGAGAGGCTGGCCCGGGAATAGTAATCACCACCCGGACGCAAACAGACCATAGAAACATAAGAGCCACTATGCTAGAATGGGGAGAGGAACTGGAAGAAATTATTTGCTTATCAAAATACAAATTCATCTTGATATTCCGGTCCTATGACAGCGCCGAAAACTTCGCATCAGCTAGTCCGAGAGATGATCTAGGTTGGGAAAGAAGACCATGGCAACCCGACGACCACATGGACAAGAGATCAACGAGCATAGCAATCCGGGGAATCCCACCGCAAGCATGGTCGGAAACAACAATACATGTGATCACCAAGCATCTCGGTAAAATTACCGCGATAGATACAGACATGCAAAAGCTCCCCACTTTTTTGGAAGCTCATGCCCAGTTAGAAACAACCTATATGGCCATCATAAACGAAGACATCTTGGTAGAGGTTGACGGCATTACGTGCAAAGTTGGTATCATAGAATTTTGGTCAGATGAAATCACCCAGCATGGCAATGAAAACAAGCCGGAAAAGGAAACTCCGATAGACACTAGAACGGTGGGAGCAGAGGATGAAATATCTTCAGTTCTAACGACACCGTTTCCGTCCTCTCATAAAGTCCAAGTGGCGACAAAACCGATAGATAAAACTTCTATTTTCCCAGGTTTTGTTGTCTATGCGGGGGACTCCAACCGTGAAATGAGGGTAAGGATTATGGCCACAGGAGCCGACATTCATCTTCACGAGGTAATACCAATGCCACCCCCCTCGATAATCCCCCCGGAAATATTACATTTCATCCATCTCTCAAAAAGTAGAGGTCCACTTTCAAACATGTTAATTAACTCTCCGCCCCGAGGCAGGCGCATGCTGCTCGAGCTCCAAGCTCTCTCGTCCCCGGCCAACTTTTTGTCTCAGAGAGATAATTCCCAGACAAAGGAATCTTTTCAGCCGTGTATTAATAAACCACCAGCTTATATTAATTATCCTTCCACTGCTCTCCCTCTCACCCAAATAAATCACCCGACAAAACCCACCTCTCCCCCCACTCATCCCCAAACATCACTCCTGTCCACTCATCTCACAATTAATAAATCGTCACCTGCCACCCCCTCCCCCCTACTCACTTTATCCCCACCCACAATTAACGACTCCCAAGAAACAATAATACCCCAAACTAATTTATCCCCACATGCTTCCCCGTAAAGACGTGATTTAGGCCACTCATTACCTCTCCAGCAGTCGGCTGCCTCTTGCACAAGCCCAACCAGCTTCCTACCCCCTCGATCGCCGGGTGACCCTCAAATTCCCCTCTCCTTTCCCGCGTCCCAAATCCCAAGTATTAATCTGGAAGTTTGTCTTTCCCCTGATATTTCATCATCAAATCTCAGTCCATCACTTTCTAATTCCTCTCCCCCTAGTCCTTCCCTTGTTGAAGCCCAAGCCTGTTTAGATTTTGGACGCAGGCTCGGCTGCCATTACCCTCATCCAGAAACCTCCTTGCAAAACTTTAGGCATATCCTTAAGCGTAGTAATCAATCTCGAGATAGGCCAGCTCCTAAGCAGCTCTCAAGACCACTCCTCTAGCAAATGGCGGCACTTGCAAACTCTCCCGACCGGTTGCCAAAGCTAGAGTGAAAAGTTCTCATCCCCGTCATCAACATATTCGAAACACCCGGCACTAGATGAATGGAGAGAAGTCTTTCAACTAACAGAGACAAGGTGGAGCACTCCAGTTCGTACAAGCTCAAAGCGATTTGTTGGTTCGGTCAGCTGCTTTACCCCATGCTTTTTGGGCTAAATTCTCGACATTCTCGAAAGCGCCCCCCAATCATGGATCCCAGCAGTGAAAAATAGACAACATCTACTTTTTTCGTCCAATGTTATTTTAGTTTTTAAAATTTGCGTCGCTCCCTCTATATTTTGATATGTCAGTGTACTCTTTTTTTGTCTCGGCGAGAAAGGCTATATGCCGTAGTATTGCCATTGTAACTGGTTCTCCAGTAATTATCAAAAAAAATGCGGTAAAATAAATTCCATATATACAACAAATTTTGATCCAAATCATTTCAAATGTATGGGATGTGTAAAAGTACTGTAAGTTTATATAAATGGAAGTTTTTTTGGGCATATATATGTATGTAAGATATGTGAAAAGGAGGTGGAACGGAACCCTTTAATGACGGCTAATTAATCACGGTTTAAACACAAACCGTGATTAATAGGAGGGCCGGAATTACTTAACGACGTTTATTGAATTAACCGTTAGCAATAATCGATCGGAGGTAGGCGCGCCTTTTTTAGAACGGACGTTAGATGACGGTTATTGATAAAACCGTAATGTAAAGTCTCGTGTTGACGCGCGCTTTACGGTCAACGAACTTTAGATTACGATTTTCCTAATAACCGTCATCTAAAGTCCCCGCCCACTGATGGTCAACAACGTCGTTTTGACCTGACGCCAAATATTTCCCGCATTATTTGATTTTTCGACGTTGCGCGTAATCTAAATGACAGTTAACGACGCTGTCTTACCAGCTTATTTTAGATTAAAAAAAACTTTATATTGATGTGTTACATATGTTTGATTGAATAAGACTCATGGCTTAATGGCCGCGGGTACATGAGTCAACACCATCGATCTTGAGTTCGAAACCCAGCATAGGCCAAATAATTTTTGCGGTATCTTTTTAATTTCATTAGACTTTAGATTACGGTTCTTAAGGAACCGTCATTTAAAGTGTGACTTTAGATTACGGTTTTCTTATAAGAAAACCGTAATCTAAAGTCCTTTTAACTAGAACATTTGCCATTTTACTCTGCACACCTACAGTAACCTCTACTTCTCTCTCGCGCTATCTTCCTTACTGAAATCACCTCCTCACTCCCGTCACCTTACTAACGGCCATCGCCGCCGTCGCTCCCACCACCTTTGTCACTCCCATCGCCGCCGGTCACCACCCATCTACCACTGGTCATCACCGTCGACGTCTCTAACGCGTACTGGGTATGCGATCGATCGATTGTCGTTTTTTTCTAACTTTGTTCATATACATGTCGATTGCTAGTTCTAACCTCGTTTTTGTCGAATCGTGAGAGTGTAATGGCAAATGTTCTAACCTTGTTCATATATTTGTGCCCAGATTCACAGTTAATTGCAACCTAGTCCGTGGGCTGATTTCTGCACTAATTGCCCACTTCGGTGCTTACCAACGGTAATTTTGCAAACCAAACTGTAAACTGTTGTAGTGATGTTTCTTTGTTTATTGTTTTGAAGAGTAAATTTGATTTGGTTAGTCTTAGCATTTAGTTTTACAATTAATACATAGTAGTGTAGTTTTAAAATATAAAATTAGTTGAGAGCCTTTGGTTTGCTAGATATATCTCTTAGCAGGTTCGAAGTTGTGATTCTTGTTTGCTGCAGCTTGTTGCAGTTGATCTCTTGTACTTGTAAATATTTCTTTACAGTTAATACAGCTTACCTTTCTTCTAAAAAATATAAAATTAGTGTATAAGTAATTTTGATGGTGCGTGCGAATTTGATGTTGATAAAAGTGATTTGGAAACGTTAGAAATATAGGGGAGATGCTATCGAATTTTTTCCTCGGTTTAGCTAGCATTTTAACCTTGATTTTTTGATGAATTCTAATGTTGTCGTTTTTCGTTTATGCATCGGGACTACGACTTTATTTTGGCTTCCTACCTCAACCGTCTTAGCATCGGCTAATCGTCTACCAGAGGTAAGATTTACATATATACATATAGTATTTGAGAAACTACCAAACATAGTTATCCGCCCAAGATATACCTAATAGTGGTATATCTTCGACAGTCCCTGTCGGGACTGTCCATGATTGTTAAATGTCACACCTAGGGTGTGAATGTGTTTTTAATATGTACTTTACTGATTATTTCAGCAGTATCTCTTTATTGTTCTTCGAATGCATATATTATTGATTAATATCATAATATCGTGCATTTGAAGAACTGTAGGGAGATGCTGCCGAAATTTTCAATAAATTACATATTAAAAACACGTTCACCGGTGGGATTTAATACTCATGGATGGATTTAGGTTGATAAGATACAAAAGTGTAAAGACTCTGCCACGGGTGACGGTATGAAATGGCTGCCTTCATATAAATAGCTAGAAGGAGATGGAACGTTCGTGGATTTACAGCGGAAATTTGAACGACAAGTTTTTAGAAGGAGTTGATAAGTTATGCACGGTGTTGGCGAACAATCTGAAACCTTCAGACAAGGGATACATATTTTGTCCGTGTATCGACTGCCAAAACAATCTGAGATATCGCGGCGTTGAAACAGTTAAGGAACATCTGATCCGCCGCAGTTTTACAAAAGATTTCCAAGACATAATCCGATGACATGGTCAGAGTGTGTTCGATGTTATTAAGCCTGACGATGACATTGAGCCAGATTTCTAGGACGATGACATTGAGACTATGCTCGAAGATGTGGAACGACATCACTCTAACACACCAGACAAGTATAAAAATTTGTTTGATTCATCCAAAACACCATTGTACCCCGGGTGTGACCCTACAAAGTTAAGCAAGTTGAGTGTCATCCTCAAGCTATTCAACTTGAAAGCGAAACATGGCTGGAGCGACGTAAGTTTCACTGCCCTCCTGGAACTATTGAAATACGTTCTTCCGGTGGACAACGTTTTACCAACGACTACGTACTAGCCAAAAAACTGATGGGCCCAATGGGTATGGAGTACTAGAAAATTCATGCTTGTCCAAATGGTTGCATGCTGTTTTGGAAATCGGATGAATTTGCTGAAAGCTGTTCAGCATGTGGAGCGTCACGGTATCTGAAGAAACAACAAACTCACATCAGCGGTAGTAAGAAAGGTTCACCAGCTAAGGTACTGTGGTACCTGCCCATCATTCCAAGGTTCAGATGTTTGTTCTCCATTGAGAAAGACACAGAGAATCTTCGGTGGCATTCAGTTCATAGGAAGAAGGATGACAGATTGAGACATCCCGCTGATGCACCACAGTGGAGAAACATAGACATAAAATTTCCCGAGTTTTAGAATGCATACCTTCCAATGGCGTTTGACAACAAATGCACGCTGATTGAAGCGAAGGGAGACATATTTCCCTGGCCAGCATGTTATATTGTTGTTACCGATGAGGTAAGACTGTTTGACAACCATTTAGTATCTAATAAAATACATTATTTAGCATTAAGTGTCTAATATAATCCATTATAGATCCCTGAGCTTCCTCGCCGCGTATCCCGGCCCAGAGAAGAGATCAGCGCGCCGGCGGATCCTGTCAGAAGTATAAGGGTATGTTCTAGATAAATGTTTAATGTTACTATAATAATAAATTAGTAATTATCTTTACATTTATGCTTTATTGTTTGTGTGTGAAGGGTAAGAATCCAGTGACTCGGGGTGCGAAAAGTAAGAATCCAGTGCCCGTCCGGGCTCGCACCAGGACTTCTGAGGCGCCTAAAAGTAAGTTCTCACTGCCAGCAAAACTTGTGGATCACTTAGGGCCTCGTCAGATGAGTCTCTACGACAAGATCATTGCGAAGTCACATCAAACTATCAACTTCATGATGACGCTTCCAAAGTCGATGTTTCACTACGAAGAAGATATGACCACAACAATCAACTTTGGGGACTTCAAAGAGATGATGTGTGGAGATTACCTGAATATTATCATTATTCAAGCTTATCTAAAGTAAGTGTTCTTTCCTCATACTGTAAAACATATAGAATAAGTATCTATGAAGTTGCATTGGCTAACTTTTTATAGTACATGTGATATAATAGAGGTCTACTTGAGAGATGTCATGAGAAGAACATCACCTCCATTACTGCGGTGTGCCCGGAGCGTTTATCGTTCGACTTAGTCAATAGGGACCCGGGGAGGTTTTGTGAATACATGAAGCATTGCTTCAATGTTGCTGATGAACAGAATAAATTATTTATTCTAATGCCGTATCACCAAACGTGAGTTCTGATATAAAATTACATACTAATTAGCTAACTTTTTTACCTTCATTTCTCATTTCATTTTATATTTGAAATTGTGGCCACCACTGGGCTTTGTTTATCTTTTGCACTGCCACCGCTACTCTGCTCGTTCTAGATCCACTAGGGCAGTGGACACAATTCAACATTGAAGACATAATCAAAACGTAAGTTTTTATTACTATTTAATTGTTTGTAAGTTTTTTGAACCAAAAGTAATGTACTCGTTCATTTTGCTTAACGCTTTTGTTAATATATGTGACAGTTGTTACAGTAAAACCCCTCAGGGAGAGTTTGCTGAAATTTACCGTCGATTACATCAAGGTTTGGTAATTCATGTATTTCATTTGTGCTGCTTATCTTTATACAATTATTTTACATTTGTGAATTTTGGTGATTTAGTGCCCTACCCAAAAGGATTCTAGGAGTTGCGGGTACTACGTGATGCGGTATATGTACGAGTTCTGCGGGTACTTCCCAGCATTTCAGAACTCTAAAGACAAGGTAATACGAACGTTGTCTTGTATTTAATTCTTTTCGGCAGATTTTTGTGTCTTTATCTTAATCTCATTATGGGTTCCATTCCTTTTCTTGTTCCAGATTAAAGAGCATTATGCCCAATCCTCGACTTACAGTGCAAAAGACTTGTATCATGTCAGAGAGAGCATGACAGCCTTATTTATGAGAATGGAGTGGTAGACTAGCTAGCTAGCTTTTTGTATATATTGAGCTCGTTTGGGGAACAGCTTCCAGCAGCAGACAGCTTCTCAATTTCTAAAATCAGCAGGGTTCCACCAAACACCCAAAACCAGTAGCTGGCAGCTTCTGCAAAATCATCAGCTGATAGCTTCTCAATTTTCAGCAGCAGGACCTAACAATTGTCTCTGCTTTTTAAAACCATCAGCAGACGTTCCACCAAACATCAAAACTAGCAGCTGACAGCTTCTACAAAACCATCAGCAGACAACTTCTCAATTTCCAGCAGCAGGACCCAACAGCAGCCCCCAGCAGCTGTCCCCAAACCAACCTTGTAGTGGCATGAAACTGAAATGATCACATTTAATGAATTGCTAGCTGCTATAACAGATTCTGCTGTATTGAATATTTTTTGTTGCTATAACAGATTCAACTGTGACAGATTTTCGATCTGGTGTATATTAGATGTTATCTCTGTTGCAATTGTGTGCAGAGAATGAATTTGTGTTGTTGCTATTTGATTCAGGTGTTGCAATTGTGCAGTTTCTGCACATCTGTTGCTCTGATGCCCTCTGTTGCATATCTGTTATAATTCTGCCTCTGTTGCAATTGTGTAGCTTTGTAATAAAAAACGAAAATAATAAAAAAATTACACTTTACATTACGGTTATTGGTAAAACCGTAATGTAAAGTCCATGACCCGCGGGACCGGAAAAGGGCCTTTAATTACGGTTTTAAACCGTAATTAAAGACGTCACCGTTTTTCGTGACGCCCGCGTAGACTACGGTCCAGAACCGTAATTATACACGGTTTTGGACCGTAATTAAAGGGTTCCGTTCCACCAGTGTGATACCTGATATTGATTACAAGCTCATGTCCATACCAAAAGGGGTCCATCCTTTGAATGCCTTGTATGTAGGCACTAAAAGTTGTCAGCTGATGATTAAAATCTGAAAACGATCAAGTCCCTCATAAATTTAAGAATTTTTCTTAGGATGCGTTCACTTCGAGGTGCGGAAACGGAATGGAATCAGGAAAGAGAATGAAAAGGAAAGGAAATGGATTCCCCCAAATCAAGAAGTCTGTTTGATTCTAACACGGAAACGGAATAGAATTCCTAATGATTGTCTTTGTTGTTGTTTGGTTCCAAACAGATATTATGAATAATATATATTTATCTAATTTTTATGTGATATATACTAATATTTATATAAATTAATACTATAAATAAATAGTTTTTAAATTATAATAATATATAATATATAAGATTATATATACAATATATATTAAGATTTATATATCTATTATATAACATTTTTTGAAATTTGTCAATATATATAATATATTAACTTTTAATTCTATAGTATTTAAGTTGTAAATAATATAAATAAATATTTATATAAAATATATATAACTATATATATATATTTTTATAGTATTTAATTTTAAATAATAGTATTATTTATATTATTTTAAAATATTTAATTAAATTATAAATAATATATATAAATAGTTACATATATATATATATATACATAAATATTTTTAACTTTATAAACAATATAATAATTTTTTTTATCTTTATAGAATTTAAAGTATAAATAGTATTTATCATGGTTGTTCATATTTATTAAAATTATAACTAATATGTATACATGATTATATATATTAATATTATCTAATTTATTAATAATATATATTATTTTAGAATTTTATTATAGTTTAATTATAAATAATATTTATATATAATATTTGTTCATTTTTTCAAATATAAATAATATATATTAATATTATTATAAATTATACATTTATATTAAATTATAATGATAAATTTAAATATTTATATAATAATATTATATTCATATCCATTTATATTTATATAAATTATAAATAAAATATATTTATATTCTATTAGATATAAATATTTTATATTAATATTTATAAAATTATGTATCATATATTAGTATTTTATAGATTATATACCATATATATTAATATTTGTTTATGTAAAAGATGAGGATAGTGGTAAGAGGGAGGAAAGGGAATACTTTTTCCTTGGATTTTGGGGGAATCACCAAGAGGGGTATGGAGGTTTTTAATTGTGGATGTGGGGGGGAAACAAAATCAATAAAAATAGAAAACAAACAACCACAAAAGGAATGATTCTGTTTCCCTCGAAGTGAACATACCTTCCTATTTCAGCCTGAAACGAAAGGAAAATATGTAATTAACCAAAACAATTTGTTATCATTCCAACAATGACTCGCATTTTGACTAAAAAAGTTGCATACTACGCATCAAAAGAAATTATCTCTCTCTTCTCAGAGTAGGAATTTGGAGCTAAATAATCAATCAGAGAAACAAATAGAACATCGTTCACACAAAATAGTAACACAACACAAACCAGAAATAAATACGGAAGAATCACAGGAGCAAATAGCCTGAGCTAGACATCAATTT
Source organism: Limonium bicolor (assembly GCA_023374045.1). Lineage (NCBI taxonomy): Eukaryota > Viridiplantae > Streptophyta > Magnoliopsida > Caryophyllales > Plumbaginaceae > Limonium > Limonium bicolor. Next base: position 145,882,786 of record CM041778.1, read on the forward strand.
AGTTGCTCAAAATTGAAATATAAGATAACCAGATACACTGAACTCACTGTTTTTATCCTTGTCTGGCGTTCAGATTACTACTTGGGTTGTTCATTGACAGCTTTGCCAGTAGCATCTGGAAAGCAAAATATGAACATTACCAGAGAATAGATACTCAAATAGAGGTGCAGCTATTTTTTTTTTTTATAGTTTGTGGCGCAAGGCCAATGATCTGCCTAAGCGGGAATAACTAACTTTTCTCTTGCCCCTACTAACAACCTTGTGAACACGAGAGAATTTACTAAAACCCATTGCAGCTACTAAACTGAGCAACACAATATAAAACCAAGAGGAATGCACAGTTCAAACAAATATATGCCCAAAACACTTATCTGGAATAACTGCAAATTGAACTAGTTCATACGACTATAGTCAGTGGAAGGCTAGAGGCTAAAATAGATGAGCAGATTTTATTTCAATAAGAACTGATGAATCACAAATATATGTATACCTGTTTCATTCAAAAGGATTCTGCCAGAATTTGACCACCCCAAGCGACATTATAGACAACCTTTGTCATCCAATAATTCAATCACCTTATTACATGGTGAGTTTCTTATACGCGAATGTAGATTCAAGAGAGAATGATTGGAATTGATTTATGCTATTCCATTGTAATCAGTGACGGCTACCGTACATTTGTCTATTTATATTGGAGACTATTTACCCTATTCTTGTATAATGGATTGTAAAAACTGATAGTTATAGATTGGGCTATAGTAACTTAAATACAAGTTATGGGCCAGTATTATTTTTGGGCCCGCCGAGTCTCTTGTGTCTCAGTATCCCCCCGTGATCCGTACGAGAGAAGGTCGAGTTTGGATCGAAGCTAAGTGAGACGGGGAAGGGGGAGCGCCTTCGTGAGAGCATCTGCGACTTGATCCCGGCTATGGAGGAAGAGACCAGGAGGCTGCCATTCGCAACCTTTTCGCGCACAAAGTGAAAATCCAGGGCAATGTGCTTCACGTGAGCATGGAGAACGGGATTCGCAGCAAGGTAAGTGGCTCCCAAGTTATCACACCATATAATAGGTGGTTTTTGCAATCGTATGTGTAGATCCTGAAATAGATGTTACATCCATAGTATTTCACAAGTTGCATGCGCCATTGCCCTGTATTCTGCCTCCGTAGTCGACCTAGCAACTGTAGGTTGTTTTTTTGACGACCACGAAATTAGGTTATGACCTAGGTAAACGCTGTACCCTGTAGTTGACCTTCTGTCTTCAACACTGTTGATGCTATTTTGATCAGCAAACTCAGTTCAATACTGAAGCCCGTTTTAAGACTAGCCTGAAGCGAAGTCCGTCAGTCTTGAACTGACAAGCAGAGAATAAGTAAAATATCCAAAGAGATTTTATCTAGCTATTAAAGATAAAATCTTATATGGTAGATTGTCACACGATTTTGTATCTATATAAGCGGAAGGAAGTCTAGGTTAAAGGTGTGCCTGTGAAAGGAGAAAACAAACACGGGCGAGCGCAACTATAAGAGTTTGAGGAAATTCATTGTAAATGCATACAGAGAAAAACATAGAGAGTGAGATCTGAGAGGTAATTTATAAAGAGTTTAGCTACTTGTTGTGTTGCAGGTAATTTGAGTCCAGAACTCAAATTACGTGTGAGTTGTTCTTGACGTGAGGGTTTGTATTCGTATTGAATACGTGATTGTGTAATTATTTGTTATACGTGATTATAATAAAGGTTCTACCTTTATGCTATTCTGGTTTTCCCTTCTTTCTCCTCGTTTGTCCTCTGTTGTGAACTCAGATCATCGATACCTTATGAGTTGCAGACTCAGCACTGACATCTAGGAATTTACAATTGGTATCAGACAAGGTAACCCTAAACACAGAAGAAACTTCTTCAGGGTTGATCGTGATGAATTCCTACTATGTTAAACCCCCAAAGCTCTCAAAATTCAACTACACCGGCTGATGTGAGCAGACGAAAGACCAGTTGGAGAGAAGGGTGGGATTTATTGGCAATAGCTATTATATCATCTACATAAATTAAAATGTAAATGATATATGATTTGTTATGATAAACAAAGAGAGATGAGTCAGCTCTTGAGGCTTTGAAGCCAAAGGACTGTAAAGCTTTAGATAATCTAGCAAACCACATTCTAGGAGTCTGCTTGAGGCCATAAATGAACCTCTGTAGTTTGCATACAAAATTAGGATGTAAGGGATGAGAGAAACCTAGGGGTTGCATCATGTAAACATCCTCCTTTAGAGACCCATGCATAAAAGCATTCTCAATGTCAAATTGCTTAATAGGCCAAGACTGAGAGATGGCTAGGAATAGAACAAGTCTGACTGTAGTAGGCTTAATTATAGGGCTGAATGTATCCTGATAATCCAGTCCCTCTATTTGTGTGTAGCTCTTAGCCACAAGTCTGGGTTTTCTCCTTTCAACACTCCCATCTGCCCTCTTTTTTGTTTTGAGTACCCACTTAACACCCAATATGTTGGCATTAGCTGGTTTAGGTACAAGAATCCAAGTGCCTATTTTCTATAGTGCCTGAAATTCCTTGAGGAGGGATTCCCTCCACTCTGTGTACTTGAGAGCCTCTTGAGAGTAGGTTCTTCAGGAATTATGTTTGTACTGTGAGCCTAAGGCCAGGGAATAGTGCCATCCTGACGAACCAATGGTCTGATTATGTTATTCTTGGCCCTAGTAACCATGGGATGGAGAGGGGCAGGGGTTGGGCTTAGTTCAGATTGAGGTGATGGGTTTGATACAGGGGTATTAGACGAGGAGTGAGAGGGTGTGGATGGGGGAGTAATATGAGGAGTGTAGTTGTTGTGTTGGGTAGGTGAGTTGTGTGTTGAGGGAGATGTAGGCAGGATAGGTAATGTGATAGGGGTTGTATCAGGGGAGGGAGATGGGTTTAAGGGAATAGGGTTGGTAAATGGAAAAGATGTCTCATCAAAGTAGACATCTTTGCTTATGTAGGTTATGCCTGTCTTGGTGTCAAGGCATTCATAGCCTTTGTAGTTTGGGTAGTACCTTAGAAAAACATAGAGTGTAGATCTGTATGATAATTTGTGTTTGTTGTATGGTCTTAGGTTAGACCAGCAAGAATAGCCAAATGATTTGAGGAGGGAATAGTCTAGGTCTGAGTGAAATAAGATCTGGAAAAGGAGATTTCATATGAAAAGTGGGTGTGGGGGTTCTGTTGTATAGATAACCGGCTCTCTGAAAGGCTTTAAACCAGTATTTGAGAGGGACAGAGGAGTGAGCAAGTAGATATAAACCTTTGTCAACTATAATCCTATGTCTAGATTCCACAGAGCCATTTTGTGGATGAGAATAAGGGCATGTAGTTATGAGAGCAATTCCTTGTGCAATAGCAATCTTCTTTAGGGGAAGGAATTCCCCACCACCATCAGTCTATAAGGATTTGACAGTAACACCAAACTGTGTCTAAACAAACTGAAGAAAATTGATCACAATAGGTAAAACAAATGATTGAGAGGTAGAGGAAATATCCAGCCATATATATTTGGAAAAATCATCAACCACAGAGAGATAGTATCTAGCACCACAAGTAGATAGCATTGGAGCAGGTCCCCAAACATCCATGTAAACCATATCAAAAGGTCTCTTAGACACAGAGCCTGTAAGGGGGGTGGGGAAGGGAGTGCAGTTTTCCCATTTTACAACCATTGCAAGCTATAGAGTAAAAAAATATTTTTGGTCACAGGTAAACCAAAAATGTTAATTACAAACTGGGTGATTCTTTGTGAGGGATGTCCTAATCTGACATGCCATGTGGTAGGAGTGGTTTTAGTTGCCACCAAAGCAGTAGGATGATAGGTGGAAACAGGGGTTGTCTTGTGGTGAGGAAATGTGTAAATCCCATTGCTAGTTCCTCCTTGTAGAAGAAGGGTCCCCTTGGCTCGGTCCTTTAGGTTGAAATGTGTGTCAAAGAATTCAAAAAACACATTATTAGTGGCACAAAACTTCTGAACAAATACTAGGTTTTTAGATAAATGTGGAACATGAAGTAGGTTAGAGAGAAGAAATTAACTAGAGGGAGTAGGGAGTAGGCCTGAACCCTGATGCTTGATTGGTAAAGTTGAGGAATTACCCATAGACACTTCATCATTACCAGATAAAGGCTGAGAGGAGATATTCAGATTTCCAAAGTCATTAGTGAAATGGTGACTAGCACCACTATCAGGATACCATAGAATGTCTGAGGTGGTGTAGTTGGCTCCAAACAAACTTGGTGCCTTAGCTTGAAAGGAGTGGTCAAATCTATGCCAACATTCTGAACCCTTGTGACCAGGCTTGTCACAGATTTGACAGACCAGCCTGTTGTCAAACTTTCCTTTTCTTGTATACTGAGTTTTTCCTTGATTCCCTCTGTAATTAGTAGACTGTCCCCTTTCAGTTTTACCTTTCCCATAGCTAGTGTTGTTATAGGGGCAGTGTTGGTTCCAGAAGTGTTAGTAGTAGTGGCATTAAGGGTAGATTGTTCAAGGATTGTTGTGTTCTGCTGCTGAACTCTAGCCTCATAAACCAATAGTTGCCCATAGAAATCAAAGGAAGATATGCTCTCAGACCTCATGGTGACATTAGTAACAACAGAGTCAAATTCAGGGCCCAAGCTAGTAATCATATGAGCAACAAGGTCTGAATCACTAACTGGTAACCCTGCTGTAGCTAAGGCTGCAGTAAATGATTTCAACTTGTTGTAATATTCAGTTACTGATTCTACCCCCTTCTTGTAATTCATTAACTGACATTTTAGTTGCATTACTCTAGTTGTAGATTGAGCATAAAACATCTGTTGCAGAGAATACCATATCTTGGCTGAGGTATCAAGTTTGATTGCCTGATTAACAAGGGAATCAGACATAAAAGAAGTTAAGACAGACATGACCAGTTGGTCATACTGCTCCTAGGTAGCTAGAGCTGCTCCATCGGTAATGGGTTTAGGTTTTGACCCATCAATCCACCCGAAGAGGCAGTGGCCTTTCAAGTAAGGTTTAAGTTGTTTTTTCCATGTCGGGTAATTTTCTGATGTGAGTTTTGTGAAATGGCTAGATGTAGATATAAGGAAAGGAAGAGAGAAAGAGGAGGTCGAGGAGATAGATTGATTTTGGGAAGGAGAATTGGTGTTACCAGAGCTGCTAGAGGAGAAATTGCTGCCAGCTGGAGTAGCCGCCATTGCCAGGAACGGAAGAAGAGCGTGAGCTATCAAGCTCTGATACCATACACGAGTGTAGATTTAAGAGAGAATGATTGGAATTGATTTCTGTTATTCCATTGTAACAGTGATGGCTACTGTACATTTGCCTATTTATATTGGAGACTATTTACCCTATTCTTGTATAATGGACTGTAAAAACTGATAGTTACAGATTGGGCTATAGTAAGTAAGTTAAATACAAGTTATGGGCCAGTATTATTTTTGGGCCCGAGTCTCTTGTGTCTCACTATCTTACACCATATTACCACCGCTTTGTACAAATTCCACAATTGTCTTACGTAGTGGGGAGTTCTTCATCCACCATTTTTAGTCGGTGCGGCTGACAATTTCACGAGTTCTATTGTTAGGCTCACAACCACGAAAAACCGTATCTTAAAGCAAAGACAATGCATCCTGAAACTTAGCTCTCATAAGCATTGCTTTCAAGATAGTATTGTAAATCACAACATTAGGCGAGACACCTCTCTCAACTAAGTTATTGAGCAACTCCTGACCCATGGAAATCTTGCCCGCCTTGCATTTTCCATTAATCAAAGTGCTATGAGTCATTAAGTCTAGTTCCAATCCACAGGAGCAACATCGCCTAAAACAAATTCTCCGCAACCATATCATTTCTCAATCTTATGTTAGTATCAATAAGAATAGGGAAAATTACATCCCCCACCCATGATGTTTGGTGAAATTACACACCTCACCCACGAGATTTACTTTGCCCACCTGCAACACCCCTCTCCATAATCACGTAATAATCTCTCACGTAGCAATAAATAAAACGTCTTACAGCGGAAGAATTAATAACAATAACAATACTCACTCGGGTGTCACCGGCCATTACTCGCCCATGCATGTAACGAAGCCAAACTATATCCAACTTCCAACATCAATAAACTGCTAACCGCCGTGATAACGAGAAAACTCCTATACATCATACTCAGTCCATACTCATAAACATCGACAAGTGAGCGTCTACCCACTCCCAAATATACATAACCTTACCACAATACATTCACCAGTCTGACATCGTTATACAAATAAACTCCATGTGCGGTAATTAAAATAAATTCTAATTACCCTGTTCTCGCACTTCGGCTTCGACAATAATCCACAACCTGCATAATGGTGTAGTATCAGCGATAAACGCTGAGTATGCCGGGCCTGGACCCTAATGGTCACTTAGTCATTTTAACCATCTTATTATTAGATTGGTTTCATGCTTTACCATTTTACAGATATAATCAATATTGTAATATACATGTATAATATACATAACCATCCATCCAAATATTCATAAACACTTAACCATCCATCCAATCCAAACATTCATTTAATATTACAAACAACAATTGTATATCGAACGTATCGAAACAATAGCAGTATAATGTACAATCGTGTAGCGTACAGTTTCCATAGTTAATTTAATTTGGCCTTTAAGGCCCCATCCATCCAAACCATGTTTAATTAATATCAGTTGGGCGTCATGTTGAGACAACCCAATAACCTCACCATGGACAGTAGTCCTCTCGTACACACAAAGGTGCTCATTTCGTCTGAGGTCCGGAGGCCCCTGACTATTCTCTTTTGTCTCGTAAGACGTCCATATAAAAGGCCGTAGCCACCTGACCCACGATCCAAATAGGGCTCGTTGGGTATAAACCTGGAGCGGAACCCAATCGGGAACCCCTCAGTGATCACAAATGCGCAACCAAATAGTTCGTAAACTATACTGGATTCCTCACCTCAACTCACATCATCTCTCTCTCATAATGTTTAAGATCTGCTCTTAGTCTTATGGAGAATATAATTTATTAATTATCTGCCCAATGGGTCTCACGCATACCTAGAAGTAATCTAGGTCATATTCATGTTCGAGATCCATGCTCTAGAGACTGACAATGTCGTGACTCGTTCCTAAGTGTTTTACTTAGGTTGCCATATACTTAATATTAATACTATGGTTATATCAAGTAACCGTCTTGTTATCACAATAACGTATGTATGTTTATATAAGCCGATCTATAGTTGACGTAGTGTTAGTCCGTAGGACGCTCGTGCATAAATAATTAATGCAGTAGCACACAATCACATACATGTATCCAAAACACTTAACACACAAGTGATATCAACCAAATCCGAGCCCAAGGAGTTTCCTTAGGACAACTCGAATCAAACCCCTTTACATACCGTTCACCAAGACCTAGGATGCGCAGTGTAGACCACTAGCTCGTCAAGCGTCCTCGTCTGAAGTATGATCTAAACGGTAATAAACTATGAGTCAGTCTCCATGACTAACAACATCCGGTATTTCCGAATAACAAGTAACCCCGACAGTTCTTCCTCGGATTTCTACAGTTATTTGTTACGGGTTTCTCCAAACCGGTCGGCTTTGTTACTAAAACTCGTATGTCAAAATATTTCGACTGTTAAGTTTAATTCATTATATTTCTTTAATCTTATCCACCATTAAATTTAGGTATATAACCTATAGTTGCATGTATGCATGCATGACTTATTATATTGTATTATTTTTCCACCATCCATTATAATACATTGTATTATATAATCCATTATCTTTAGCAAATTATATTTGCATTCAAAAACTTATATCTTATAGTTTGTAACTATTTTTATGTAATAACCACCACCATTATATTATATGGTTTCCAACCATAATATATATCCATCCTTATATACATTATTCTTATATATGTATCTATTTACCACATAGGTAAGTTTCATGAGTTATAAAACTCTTATATTATATGTTACTTTTTATCATCTTATATTAGATGATTATTCCCATTAGTTGTATTTTATTGTACAACTTATATTAAGATTATTATCCTAATATTTTGTAACATTTTATGTTGAATAATTACAACTCCTAAGGTTCAATCGATAAACACCTTAGTTTATAAATCTTATTTATTTATAGTTTGTCACATTATTTAATGTGAATATCCTTACTTATATTAATTCCATCTAAACCATATTCTTGTTATAACATTTATAACATTATAGACCATAGTCTAAAATTCATTTTCCAACTCTTTATAATTCGGTACAGCCATTTCTTTTATTTTAATTCCATTTTGACCACATAACATTTTATAATGTTATACCATATACTAATATCATATAATATGATATCTTTATTTCCTTTAATTTATAACCTATAGTTTTTATACAAAACTATTTAATATTGCCGCAATGGCACCATATAAAAACCTTATTCTTTTTCATATACCATAGTTTCCTTTATTTACAAAATCTCCCCATTATTTATACCATGTTATATATATCATATAATATAACATTTTTAACTTATAAAATGGTATAACCTATGGTTATATTTTGTAAAATTCCGAACAGACCTCAATATATTCTATAATTGCCATTTGGCCCACTTTATAACATATAGTTTTATAATGACATTAAAACCATATATTATACACATATCTTATTAAATACTCTTATATAATTCTAAAAATAACCAAATTTCACCAAAGGGTTGTAATTACCCTCACTAATCCATATACTTTCGGTATTTACAATTCCACCACATATATTTATCCAAGTGTCATAATGACAATAACTATATATTATACATATATAGTTTATTTTAATTCCAAAATCAACCCAATAAATTCCTAAAAATTCCTAATAGCCCATGGGTGTTTATAATACCATTTTACACCCTTAACTTTCGGTAATAACATATTTACCACATATGTTATAAAATTGTTACAATTAAATACTTATCTTATTATAAAACCTTAAATAAGTTATCTAACTTATTTAATTGGTCAAAACCCACCATATGGTCAAGGTTGACCACCTTAATATTTCCTTGACCATCAATAACCATATATTACGGTTTATACCCATATCTTTTCAGAAATTACCATTTAACCCCAAAACTTTATATAATCTTATAATTTTTATATAAACTCATTTAAACCTCTAATTTTCGGCTTTATTATTATATAGCCCCCAAATTTAATTTATTTACATATAACCCCTTTTCCTTGCGGTAATATATATATATTACCTAAACTTAAATAAAAGCTTATAAATGCATAAATAACATGGCCTAAAGTACATGGCCTTATTACAAACATTAGCTTATAAAATAAATTACACATAAATGCCTAAAAATGCATTAAACTCTCGGCCCTACACACATCTTTTCCATATTTACCAATTTTCCACATAATGTCTTAAATTTGACAATTATGTTAATTAATTAGTTATAAAATTTACTAAACCATTCCTTAAACACCTAAGGTCAAAATAAGACCTTAAATAACTCATTCACTCACGACACATATTATACAAATATGTATAAGCACATATTAATATACCAAGTGAAGGTTTAAGTGATTTATACCTTGTTTTTGCCAAGTATAGGCCTTGTTTGGCCACGGCTGCTTAGGAATTATTTTTCCACAGCTTAGTTTACATGTTTTCAAACAGCAATTAAGGCATGATTAGTCTCCAAGCAAGATCTAACCATAAGAAGTGTTTAATGTATATTTTCAAGGTAAAATTTACCTCAAAATACCAAGGTAGCCAAGGTTGTCTTCGGCCTAAATTTAGAGAAGTTAAGGAGCATTAAAAGAGCTACCAAAACCAAGCTTTAAACTGGTATAAATCAGATTAGAAGATGGCTAATTTTTACCTTGTTTAAAATGCCTAAAATGGTGTTTTTGGCTTGGATCTGGCTATAACTTGAAGCTCTTGATATACCAACTGAATAAGTATGTTAAGAAGAAGATTGTAAGCCTATGAAACAAGTTTCACAACCGGATTTGAAGGGAATCAAAAGATAAGTGCTTAAAGCACATTTTATACCTTAAGAACAAGATTAGATTTCTCCACCTTATTCCCTTGTTACAGCCGAGATACACCCTCCATTTAACCTCCAAAACAACCTAGAAACATTGATGGAAATGGTTGATGCTTTGCTCCATCGAAAGAGGAAAGAATTGTAAAGAGAATGAACATAAATTAGCTTAATAAGCTTACCTATGTCAATTGTTGTTCTCTTCTGAACTTGGCATGTTATCCACGGTTTGGAGAAGCCAAAGAGAGGCTGGATAAAGCTTGTGTCGGTAGGGATGAAGGCAAATGAGAAAGGTGAGTCAATTTTGCCTTATAAGTTACTTTATGTTGCTTTATGAAATAGTAATAGGTGAGTCATTAGATTGGCTGATTAATTGATTGGAGATTGCTTAATGAGTGGGCATGACAGCCATAGGAGGTCGTCAAGGGGTGGCATGGTCAATGGATGACATTTGACCATAGTTTAAGTTAAGTAATTAAATGTTATTTTTGGGTACTATTCATACTAAATTGCCCATTTTGATTTTATTTTTAAACTTTGATTTAGACTTTATAATATAGTCTATCATGTCACATTAATGTTATAAAGAATATAATTTAGTCTTTACAGTGACAAAAAGTCATTATCATAGAGCTCATACACAAAAACGTGCTTTTAGGTATTTTAGTGCATATTTTGTGTCGCAAGGTGTTTCTGAGCTCAGTTTTCTTTGAGAACAGTTTTGTTGTGTTCCTTACATGATATTTGATCATGGAATCCAATTTTATATCATTTAGAGGTCATTAGACCTTTAAGGTTTCCTTAGAGCACATTTTTGTCCTACTTGACCTTGAAGCATGTAAATGCTTGTTCTTTGTGTTGGAGTGTTGTCCAACAATTGTAATATGTTTAGTAATGTGTTAATAAGCTTAGGACAAAGTTTAGGTCCTAATAAGTTCATTTGGGTATTTATTTACCCTAAACAGTCAAAGGGTGCAATATCTTGCTTTGTGTTGACCACTGTTGTTCTCAGTTGACTTTTAAGGCATGTTTAGGCCTTAATTAATGTGATTAGATGTTTAATCCATGTTTTATTAGTTTGGGGTATTTCACCACCCATGTGGTTTCCTCTATTTTACATCTGACAGCTATTTTAATTTTTAATCAACTTAAAAGATGCTTAAATATTGTCCAAAATTGATGAAACTTTACAAGAATGATGCTAAGGTGTTATATTTTGGTCTAGTGAGAAATCCAAAGTTTTTTAAGCTCGTATGTGATCCGTGGGACCCAATGAAACATGTGACATGTCAACGTGTTTTCATTGGGCCCCACATGTCATTTATGAGCTTTAAAAACTTTGGATTTGGCATTGGACAAAAATATAACACCTTAACATCATCCATGTAAAGTTTTATCAATTTTGAACAACATTTAAGCATCTTTTAAGTTGATCAAATAATAGATTAGTTGCCAGATGTAAAATAAAGGAAACCACATGGGTGGGCAAAGTAATTTTTGAAACCTTGTGGATGGGGTGTGTAATTTCATCAAACGTCATGGGTGGGGGATGTAATTTTCCCATAAGAATATTATAGGTGGTGGTATTCTGGACGATTCCAACATATTGGAACTGACATAAATACCTCTGTGCTAATTCATGAAATGTCACTATATTTTTTTGTTAATTTATGAAATTCAAAAAAAAAGTCACGAAATGTCATTATATGTTTCAAAAAGTCCATGAAATGCCACTATAGTCATTGACCAGAAGAAAAAATGACAAAAATATCTCTACCAGTTAACAAAGTACTTTTAAAATTCACAATATGTGTTAAAAAATCACCAAATTAAAAACAATACTATAAAAATTATATATATATATATATAAATTCAAAAAATTGAAAAAAACATAAAAATATTAGAATATCAAAAAAAATTGAAAACATAAATATTTCTTAGATTTTTTATAAATTATTCAATACCATTAAAAATGATATAGAGTTTTAAACACGTAGTTTATATCAATCTTTATACTAATTTATTTTACATTTTTAAAAATTATATTCTACATTGCATACAACTTTATGACATAATATCTTGTAGATAACAAAAGTTTTATGTCAAAAAGTTACTACAAAATAGAATATAAAATTTTAAATTATTTTTCTCAATATTAGTTTAAAATCATAATTTAATTTAATTTGAATAAATAATTCAAATTGGTAGAAAAAAAAGAAGATAATTTTAAAAAATGTTACAAATTATGGGACTTAATTCATACAATTTAGTAAAAATATTGGTATAAATTATGTTTTCAAAACTCTATATTCTTTCTTACGGTACTCAATAATTTAAAAACATCTAAAAAGTACTTACTATTTTCAATTTTTTAAGATATTGTAAATTTTTTTAATTTACATATAAATATTTTATATTTTCATAGTATTTTGAATTTTTTTTTGTGAATTTCTTAACACTCAGGGGCATATTGTGAATTTTAAAAATACTTTGTTAACTAGTAGGAGTATTTTTATCATTTTTCATTATGGTCAATGACAATAGTGACATTCCATGGACTTTGGTGAAATATAGTGACATTTCGTGACTTTCTTTTTTTAGGAGCATTTCATAAATTAGACAAAAATATAGTTACATTTCATGAAATTTCCTTAAAATTAATGATTAATTAGGTTCTAAATGAACAACAGATCAAATTTCGGAAAGAACCATGACAATTACTGCATAATTTTGTTTGGTTGATCCTCCATCTGAATTTGGTAGATCTTCCATCTGAATTTGGTTGATCTATTGATTTAGCGATGAATAATTTCTCATAATGGAGTATGTTTATTTAGTTTATATAATAACTTAAGCTTATAATTTTAATTATAAGTACATTAATATAAAGATGATTAAATTGTGGCCTTTCTTGATACTAATATCATGTTAGACTTTACAACTTTTAGCCGTAACTTACACATTCCTTTAATTAGTAATTAAATTTTTTATTAAGTACTCAGCTACATAAATAGAGATTTGTATACTCATATTAGTGAATAATAATATCAGTTGTTTCTCTAATCCTTTCTCTTTGTTATCCGTGAACATTCTCCTCCACATTCTCTCATCTCTCATTTACAACATTTAGCACCACGAGTTTTCTCCTAATAAAGATCTTAAAAGTCTCACCTTTCTTATATCACCATATTCTTATCAAAATCTCACTCATTTCTTTGTGAGAGTTATTCTAAGATAGTGGCATTATTTTTTCCTGTGTGGGTTTTTATCCCACAAATAGGCGAAGTTTTTGATGAGGCATCATATAACAAGATGTTTCATTCGAGGGGTGCTATAAAAAGGTATATTTTGGTGAAATTTACATTTTAATATTCATTAACTTTCAGATTTTTACAAAGTAATTAGAGTTCTCTCATGTACCCTGCTCTTTATAAATAACTAATAGAGGCTTTTCATAATCATATTGGAATAAGAATATCGAATATCGGTTGTCTCACCCTCTTTTTCTCTCTTCGATCTTTTGAATAGATATTTTCTATATGTTTATTATTTTTTTAAAATTATAAGATGTTTAGTGTTTTCAACTATTTATTTTTCACATTACCCATTTTATATCCTCACAGCCACAAATGTCATTTATGTTACTCATAAAAAGTACTAATAAAATAGTCCAAAATTATCTCTTTAATTTCATGCGTTGTGTTAGAAAACCTATCTATTAAAAATAGAAGGGTATTAGATAATGAGTGGATATTTAAATGACCATAATACATTATATGTCTGTATTAGATTCTTTAATCTGTTTCCCTGCTTAAACTTGGAGTTGTAGATTTGCAGTGCAGATATGTATTTTAGCATTGTACACACTTTTACTATATACAGAACCAAAATGATCATATTAATGTGACATTCTGTACAAAAGATAATAAGAGAAAAATAAATTCAATTCAGAGACAAAATAAAAATTATGAAAAATAAAATTACAAATTCACAAAATATATTTAGGCGCGTTCGTGCAGTATATATGTTATTTTTTTGACAGCATAAAATATATAGCATATGCTGTTTTGAACTCCTTTATTTTTGTTTTTGCTGTTCGCCTAACAACATAAATGTCAGCATAAATGACAGCATAATGCCCGCAGCAAATGCTACTTTTTTGTTCGTGCTTTCACTCCTCCCGTTTCTTTACTCACTTCATAATGCAATTACTGTGACTATTGATTTAAAAAAAAGAAATTTTTTACAAGTTATTTATTTTATTACAATACTAATCTTTAAATAATTTTATAAAAAGTACTATATCTTTAGCCAATTTACAAAAAATCACATTTATAATACAAATCTATAATATATTATTTGTAATACCACATAGATTAATAAAATTTAAAAAACGAATAAATATACACACTTGTTGATATATAAATTAAAATATTAAAATAGTATATAGAAATATGAATGCATATATTTATTACATACAAAGTTACAAAATATTATATATTATTAAACGTTATAATTTCACTAAATAAATTCACATAACATTATCAGAAAATTTGAAACTTTTTTCCCTTTTTTTACGCTTTTATATTTGTAAAGAATTATAAATATTTGATAATAATATATTGTTTAGGAGTTACTAGTTTTGCTTAAATAATAGAAATAAAAATTTTATTGTTTGTGAATTTATTTATTTATTTTTACTAACAAAATAAAGTTACGTAGTGTAATATAATAATTATAATTGTAATACGAAAACGGTAAACGCATTGCATATAACTAACTTAATCAACATGCTGCATATATGCTGCACTGCCAAACAACAGTTTTCAAAACGCTGCATTTATGCCAGCACATTCTTGCCAGTAGATATGCTGCATTTATGCCAGCATTCCTACTTACTACTGCCAAATATACTACATTTATACTGCCAAAACAGCCATGCCGTACAGAGCCTTAAAGGTTTTTTTATATCAAAAAATATTATAAATTAGTTTGTTGACCAAGCGATAGGGTCACTGCTCTTTCCTTTCCTGGGGACTCCCTCGGGTATCTGCAAAAACCGAAGTTTCAAACTTGGCGGCTTAGGACAAAGAAAGAGAGCCACTTAACGGGTCATTTCTCGTCTTCACTCGTTTTTCAGAGTCGGTACGAGGAAGAAAAAGATAAGAGATTAAGAAAAATGGAAAAGGCCGCGGAGATAACCAGGTCGGGGAATGGATTTGAGAAAGAAGAACGATCCACGAACGCTACATCGGATGGATCGATAAGCGGGTTTCAATCGCCTCGATGATCTCTTCGGGCTAACCTCAAACCAGAGGTTTCCAGTCGAACTTCGGTTCTTCATCCACAGTCATTAATGGAAGATAGATTCTACTTGACTAAAAGTTGGGTATGAATAGGACAGCTATACTTCGCCATGATACTGATACATACTGTTAGTGTTACTTTAGCGGGCGACTGATAATAGTGGCTGAGCATATAGTTTGGTTCCCAGAGTTACTTGCTTGATGTTTTGGTGCTTATGCTTTTCTTTTTCTGGTTCGATTTACTCTTCGATTGGATCTCAAAAGAGCATCTCTGATCAAATAGCTCTAATTTTTTTCTTTCCTCGTGCTTACTGATACGGACAGCTGCAAGTTACTGATGATTGCTTATTATCGATGGTCTTCTTGATATGTAACCGTGTCTGACATGATTTTTTTTCAAATTTTCACATTTTGCAGGAAGTCAGCCGGTTGCTGCTGGGTATGAATTGTGGAAGACCGCTCGATCAATACCTTTGACCTGAAGCAGCAATCACGTTGTCCGCCATACCATAATTTTGATCTCAAGGTTTCAACATTTATTCTCATACTTCTTTCCCTTTCAGTCAGTTGGTGCGAAGTGCGAACCTACAAATTAGAGCTTACCATGAAGCTGAATCAGTAAGAAGATCAAAGAATTCCCCTAAATAACTTAGAACAGAATCGCGAACAGGGATTTAAAAAATAGTGTTAGGGATTAATAACAACTATAGCCTGCAGTTCTCGAGGTGTCGTTACATCCTTATTTCTCCTACCTTGTGGCAAGCTCACCATTCCTGTAATCAGTTGCAGGCTCGATCTCCAGGTATTGGCACCATCAATCGTTTATGGGCGCGCCTCTTAATGCCTCAAAACCTTCAAACTATCTCCACCCGTTTACCAACCCTAGGTGACTGAAAGCACATATGGATCACGATCTCCTTCATTTTGCCAGCACAACAAACAAACCGTGCCAATAACTAATAGCGAAGATCTCATCTGCATTTTATCAATATTTTACTCTAAGCTTCTAGCATGGCAGAATGAACAAGTGAATAAATTTGTAAATTCTTGTATCCCTAGAACCTTGCCATGGCTGGCGTACTGAGTTGTACAGTTTGCTACCAAATCTAAGTGTGAACAGAATCTTCAAAACCATTCCCATGGGTGAAACCCTTGAGCTACAATTACCGCACCCTTCATATCATGATGCTGATATTAAGCTCAAGCTTTCTCCATATTTATAGGTTTGACTTTCATGATTTGTTTACAACCCTGTAATATTGATGGGGAATCGACTAGTATCAGCTTTCATGGCTTTAGAGTGGATGATGGTTTCCACGGAATCCTAATTTAAGATTTTTCCATTGTCTTGGACCATATCTTGTGTAAAATTGCTTTACGTAAGTGCATAATTCTTAATGATCTTCAAGCATGCTACTAATGTCGTTAGACACTAGCCATTCTTACTGTAATTTTCTGGATAATGTTATTTACTAGATTGAAATGCTTTGGTTGGATTCTATTGTGAGTGCTTTCACACTGAGGTTATTGGTTCCTCATGAGCAATAGCCAATAAGTCTAGTGCAATCAGGATATCTTGGGACTTGAACTTATTCCCACGTTATTATGTTCCCATTAACAACTCCTTAGGGGAAAGAGAAGGTGCTCGCATTATGGATTCAGAGTCAGGTCCAAGATAAGGCCACCTGGATCTGTACAGAGAACATATTGGACTAACCTCCCACTACTAAAACACTGCATGTATCTGAGACGCTCGCCTATTCTTTTATTTTATCTTCTTTTCACCTCTCATGTGTCATTACATCCAATAATTCACTTAACCACTCTGTTTGACGATAACTACTTGTAGTTTCCCATGCCTGATTAGGTGTTGACCCTAACGCTGTGAAAAACTGACCTACTCGCTCTGCTTTGTCTAGGCCTACAGCTTCAGAGCTGAGAAGGAAATCTACGGGAACCTCGAATTGTCCGTGTTGGTCTCATTCAGAATTCCATTGAGTTGCCTACGTCTGCATCTTTTTGGATCAGAAGAATGCCATCTTCAAAAATTGAGACCTATCATCAAAGCTGCTGGTGATTCTGGAGTCAACATACTCTGCCTACAAGTGTTGATGAGGATTTTACTATAATGAGCTTTTGGCATTATATTATAATCTTTAAAGAATATATCAATATAAACATAACAAAAACCTCTTCAGGAAGCATGGACTATGCCCTTGGCATTTTGTACCAGAGAAAAAAGTGTTGAGTTCGCTGAGCCAGTCGATGGTGACTCAACAAAATTCTTCTACAAGAGCTTGCCAAAAAATACAACATGGTGATCGTGAGTCCTATTCTTGAAAGAGATATTGCCCATGGAGAGACTGTGTGGAACACAGCTGTTGTCATTGGCAACAATGGTAACGTAATTGGGAAACACAGGAAGGTAATTAATTACAATGCTTTATCATAAATCCTTCCTTCTCAATATTAGGCAAAAAAAAAAAACTAAATACTAACTAGTATCCATCTGTTTTGGCAGAACCATATACCCAGGGTTGGTGACTTCAACGAGAGCACATATTATATGGAAGGAAACACCGGACATCCAGTGTTTGACACAGCTTTTGGTAAAATAGCTGTCAACATATGCTATGGAAGACACCATCCACTGAACTGGATGGTTTTCGGTTTGAATGGTGCTGAGATTGTCTTTAATCCGTCAGCAACTGTTGGTGAACTCAGTGAACCAATGTGGCCTATTGAGGTATCAAGGTTTTTCCTTTTTTCTACTATATTGCTAAACTGTGTCCGGTAAGTTGTAGAGACATCTAGATGACTTTTGTGGTTCCTCCTCCTTAATTAATGTGCGTCAAAAACAGGCACGAAATGCCGCAATCGCAAACAGCTACTTCGTGTGTTCAATCAATCGCGTAGGAACTGAGGTTTTTCCAAACGCGTTCACTTCTGGTGATGGTAAACCTCAGCATAACAACTTGGGACACTTCTATGGTTCAAGCTACGTTTCAGCTCCAGATGCCTCCTGCACTCCCTCACTATCCAGGTTTGAGGATGGTTTACTGATAGCAGATATGGATCTCAATCTCTGTAGACAGCTGAAGGATAAATGGGGATTTAGGATGACTTCTCGGTATGAGCTCTATGCTGATCTGCTTGCTCAGTACATTAAGCCTGATTTCCAGCCCCAGCTGATAAGTGATCCCTCGTGGCGAAAGAATCATCGTTAATTAATTGCTTGTTCTTCTCCGGTGAAAGCTTTGTAAAGTTTCTTGAAATGTGCTACTTAAAGAAAAGAAAGTTTTCTGGAAATGTGATAAGAGGGTCATGTAGGCTAGTGGTCAGTATTAGACCATGGGCCGGTCTTATTGTATTGGGCCGAGTTTATTTTAGATTATAGAATCCAGTCATACAATGAGATATTTTCAGTCATTCTTCTCATTCAGTATGGTATCAGACGCTTCATAGGGTTAACATCCGATCCCTTCCATGGCGGACTCAGAATCAAGTCCCTCGTTGGGAACTTCTGAATCTGCTGCTTCCGCTGGGGCGAACACCACATCTGTGGTTGTCACCAATTCCACACCGTCTTACTCAAGCCCATCACACTTGATTAAGCTACGAGCAGATAATTTTCCAACATGGCGCAATCTCGTTCAAACCTTTCTTAAAGGTACATATCTCTTCAAATATATTGACGGAAGTTATCCTTGTCCTACAGCCATAAGAGATGGAAAACAAAATGAGGAATATAATAAATGGATTACTCAAGATCAATTGGTCATGAGTGTAATTCTCTGTTCTCTAAGTGAATCTCTAGTTACACATACCTCTCGATGTCAATCATCTGCGGTTATGTGGTCGACCCTGAGTGATATGTTTGCTGCTCTGCCGGAAGTGAATATTGCTCAAATTTATTTTCAGTTAGCTAGCATCAAGAAGAAAGAGAATGAGACTATAACTGAATACTTCAATCGTGCTCAAAGTTTGGTCTCCTCCCTTACTGCTGCGGGAGATTATATTTCCGACAGAGATTTCAAAACTTTTTTGCTCAAGGGGCTGTCATCAGAATATGATTCTATGGTTACTTACCTTATGACCCAAAATTCCTCCCTAAGTCCACATCAGATCTATGCTCACTTTCTTATCCAGGAGGCTCACATAACTGACCAACACACCCAACAGACCTTTTCTATCTCTGTCAATAATACCTACAAAACTGATAAAAACCCTTAAAATCCTCCAATGACCGCAACAAATACAACAATAACAGATCTAAAGGCCGAGGAAATTATCAGTCAAATAGATCTTCCCAACAATCATCTCAATCCTATACCCCAAACCCTTCCCCTATTACCTTTGCTGGCCACATTGACACTCGCCCGCAATGTCAAATCTGTAATAAACGGGGTCATATAGCTCACCACTGTTATCTCGGATTCAACCAATCCTATCAGTACCCTTCACCTAAGTCCTTTCAGGTAAATCTGGCCACTGGTAATTCACACAATGTTCAAAACAATTGGATTGCAGATTCTGGTGCGACTCATCATTTTATCAATGATTTCCAGAGGATAAAATCTAGCTGCTACTGATTATTCTGGATCAGAGACCATAAGCCTTGGGGATGGTAAATCTCTATCTATCATACATAAGGGTTCAGGCAGTTTAAATACTACTTCTGGATCTTATACCTTGAATAGCATCTATCATGCTCCAGATCTTGTCAATAATCTGATTTCAGTCAGAAAGTTCACATGTGATAATAATGTTTCAGTTGAGTTCCTTCCTGATTGTTTTCTTGTGAAGGATCGCTCAACTGGGAGGACTCTTCTACAAGGCAAAGTTGAAAATGGTCTCTCACTTTCCCCCTTACTATCCAGGCTAATCATACTACTGTGCAAACAGGAATTCATGCCTCACCTGATATCCGGCACTCTAGGTTAGGACATCCTTCCCCCAATCAAACACGGTATACAATAAAAAATTCTTGTTACCCTTAGCAGTACTACTGGTTTAAGTTTTTTCACATCATGTTGTGAGGGAAAGACACATGCTCTCCCACATCCTAGCACTACTTCCAGATCTTTGATACCTTTTTAGTTACTTTATGTGGATTTATGGGGACCTTCCCATCAGACTTCTATTGATGGTTTTCACTATTATTTGTTGATTGTGGATGATTCCACAAGGTTTATGTGGTGCTTCCCTATCATTCAGAAATCTGATGTATCTGTTTTATTTCCTAAATTTGTTGTTATGGTGGAAAATTTGTTTTCTGCTAAGATCAAGTATGTTCAGACTGATAATGGAGGGGAATTTCTAGCCCTTCAAAATTTTCTCAGCAACAAAGGGATTTATCACAGACTTACGCGCCCCTATTATCATGCCTAGAATGGCATGGTTGAATGTCGTCACAGGTTGGTTATGGATAAGGCTTTGTGCCTCTTGGCTCATGCCTCAGTTCCTCTACATTATTGGTCCTATGTTGTCCAAACAGCAACTTATCTCATTAATAGGACTCCCCCAGTCTCTGTTCATGACCAATCTCCCTATCAGTTACTATTTCATCAGGCACCTGACTACAGTAAGCTCAAGATCTTTGGTTGTTCTTGTTGGCCTAACATGAGGCCAAGGAATTCTCATAAACTTTCATACAGATCTAGGGAATTTATTTTCCTAGGATACTCAGCTTCTCACACAGGTTATGTCTGTTATGATCCCCTCTCTCAGAATACTTTGGTTTCTAGAGATGTTATCTTTCAAGAAACACATTACCCATTCTTTATCCCATCTTCCCCTCATCCTAATATTGCTAAGCCTTATACCTTGCCCTTGGAACCTTCACCTCACACTCAGTTTGAAGTTATCTCCACCTTCCCAATTTCATCAGAACAACCTACCCCACAATTACCCATAACTGTTACACATTTATCATATCCAGTTTCATCTTCCTCTCATCTTCTCTCTACTGATGATCCCTCACTCTCTTGCCAAGCACCCCAATATACCCATCAGATGGTCACTCGCTCTAAGGTACCATTCGGTACCTGCCTTTATGATGCTTTTCCACAAAAAGCAGCTTTATTTTTTCAAAAAGCAGCAAGATAAAGGTCCCATAAATGTTCAAAAGGACCTTTATCATAAATGTTGGTTTTGCTGCTATTGGGACATTAAGCTACTTTAGGGATTTTCTGATCCAATTAAAAATACAAGTTTACCCTCTGTCTTTTCCCACAATTTACACAGATTACCATAGACAAGTCAGCAACACACTCTCTTTCCCTCTTCGTTCGTTCGACCTCCTTCTACCACTGTAATTCAAAACCTCTATTACCGATTTTTTTCTATCGTGATCAAGTTCGATCGATTTTACCTTTCACTATATTTTGGGAAGAGATTGATAAATGCATCCGATATGAAGACAATTTTGTCATTCTTCTTCCCACCGGCATGGGTTAAAAAAAAAAACTCCACTGCTCAATATGAACATCGGCTTGCTCCTTTCCTCCTCTTCCCGTCAGTAATTTTGCAACCCAAACAAACGAACGAAGAAACATACAATTCCAGTACAGCCGCCATCCCAAAAGAAAAGATCTCACATAAAAAAAATATTATCGTCTTCCCAAGTCTTCACTCTTCTCATTCTGATGTTCTTCTTAATTTCCTTAATTTTTTCAGTAGTGGCTGCTGGTAGAAATTCCATGAATGACATGGCATATACGTGAGGCACTAGAGAGAACTCAACGATAGGAATTGAAAAGTATGATAGGAATTGAACGGAAGAATGAAATCCAAAATTCCTGCAACAGATAAGAACCGAGAGTGATGAGGACGAAGAAATTCGATTCTGGGTCTTCAATCTTGTGTGCGATTATTTAATAATCTTTAATGGTATAAGATCTTGTGGGTTCGTTGTTAATGGTGGGTACGCAGTATATGACAAGTCTTGGCTAAATTAATTTAAAATAAGTAGTATTGTAGAAGAAGGGTGTTTTGGGTATGTTGCCAGATAAAGCTAGTTTTTAAATAGATGTTCCTACCGAACACCAAATTGATAAAGCTAGTTTTTTTTCAAAAAAATAAAGGCAGCTTTATCTGGACATTTAAGATAAATCTACTTACCGAACGGCACCTAAGACTAACATCATTCAACCTAAAACCTTCACTGATGGAACCATAATCTGGACTAAACTCCACAATACAGTGACCCTCACTTCTGACATACTAGAAGAGCCCACCTTTAAATAGGCTCAGCAATACACAAAATGGAAAGATGCTATAAAAAGAGAGTATGATGCTTTGATTGAGACAAATACATGGAGACTTGTTCCTTTTCATCAGTCAATGAACATATTGGGGACAAAATGGATTTTGAAGACAAAACGAAACTCAGATGGTTTTATCCAAAGAAGGAAGGCTAGACTTGTGGCACAAGGGTTCAATCAAGCTTTTGGCCAAGACTATAAGGAGACCTATAGTCCAGTTGTCAAACCCTCCATAATTCGTGTTGTTTTGTCTATTGTTGTTTGTTTTAATTGGCCTATCTATCAGGCTGATATTCAGAACGCCTTTCTACATAGAGAATTGGAGGAACAAGTCTACATAAAACAACCCCAGGGGTTTGTTGATCATAAATTCCCTAATCATGTCTGTCTGTTGCAAAAGTCTCTATATGGTTTGAAACAACCCCTCGTGCCTGGTTTTCTAAACTAAGCACCTATCTTCTACAGATTGGTTTTCAGCCCTTTCTCTCAGATTCCTCCTTATTCATCTACAGAAAGGCTATAGATGTTATGTATGCCTTAATTTATGTTGATGATATTCTCTTTACTGCCTCTTCTATCTCCCTAATTGATGCCTTTACCTAGAGTCTGTCTACCCAATTTCCAGTCTCTGCCTCAGGAGTGTTATCTTACTTTCTAGGGGTTTTTGTGACACACTTCAGATGGTCTTCTTCTATCACAGGGCAAATATATCTCAGATCTCTTGACTAAAACTAACATGCACCAAGCAAAACCTAGCCCTACACCTCTTTCTTCCTCTACTGACCTTGACACTCATGATTCGTCCGACTATGAAAATCCAACATACTATCGTAGTGTGGTTGGTAGTCTGCAGTATCTAGCCCTAACACGGCCTAATCTATCCAATGCCGTTAATAGGGTTTGTCAGTACATGCATAAACTGAAGCAAGTTCATTGGAGTGCAGTGAAGAGAATTTTAAGGTACCTTGTTGGGACCCAAAAATTGGGTCTTTTCTTCTCTCGCTCATCCTTAGGGGCTTTGCATGTATACTCGGACGCGGACTGGGGTGGTTCTCCAGTTAACCGCCACTCCACCGCTGTGTTCCTTGTCTTCTTTGGCGAACATTTGGTGACGTGGAGCAGCCACAAGCAGAAAACGGTGGCGCGTTCCTCCACCGAAGCAGAATACAAGTCTTCTGCGAATGCTACTGCAGAAGTTACTTGGATCAAAATTCTTCTCTCCGAATTAGGGATTTCTCTCTCACAACCCCCCAAATCTCTATTGTGATAACGTTGGCGCTACCTTTCTTGCTACCAATCCTTCGATTCATAGCAAAATCAAACATCTCTCTCGACTAATTCTTTGTGCGGGAGAAGGTAAAGGATAGAACCCTAAAAATTTCACATCTTTCGACCACGCAACAACTTACCAACATTTTGATTAAAGTAACTTCAACTTCTCAGTTAAACTACATACAAACTAAACTACCACTTATTAGTTCATAGTTGGGCTCGCGGGGGATATTAGGCCATGGGCCGGTCTTATTGTATTGGGCCGAGTTTATTTTAGATTATAGAATCCATATTTACTTTCTAGAGCATATTTGTATCCTATAAATACACATCATTTACGATAATGAATGCAATGAGATATTTTCAGTCTTTCTTCTCATTGAGTATTCAGCTGCACAATTTGTTTGTTTATATCATCATATGGTAATAAATTATGTCGTGCACACTTCAAAGAAGGTCTGGAAAAGAAATTGGATGAAGATTAGTCACAAGCATTTTGATGGCAAAGATGTGGGGTAACTCAGTAGTTCACAGTAAAATCCCTCGTCATGATCATCATCGTCGCTTGATGGTCCATCCTTCTTAGTCTCTTGCTATGGAAGCTTTGCTCTTCAGCTCCTTGCCGGATTTGCTAGAGTTCGCGGTAACCTTATCTGTTTTTTCTCTTTAGCATTTCAATTTCATCCTAGAAAATCTTCCTGCAACCGAGTGAAAGTGGCCAAAGCAAACACAATTAAAAACTCCCCGTAAAGGACTCAATGTTTTATATATTACCGTTAAGGACTTAACGTTTATGATGGGAAAAGGTAGATGTAATGGCAACATTTTTTTTATAGTTACTGTAGTTGGTAGGTTTTGAACCGAGGACTTTTGGTTCCTGTGTACCACTCCTCTGCCAACCAAACCATAGGGGCTTGGCAGGTAGATGTAATGGCAACATGAATAGGTTAAGTGAGGGGAAATCTTGTTCCTCCTGTTCACAATCGTCATCTTCTTATATTATTTTTTGTTGTGCTGCTAAGAACAGAAAAAAAGAACGAGAAGTCTCGCAAAAATATATAAGCATAACAACAGCAGGTAAATCTAGAGAAAAATCTTGTTCCTCCTGCTCCAATACTTCTTTCTTCTCATATATGATGGACGAACTTGATATGGTGACGGCTGAATTATGTGTTGGTGTTCTAGAGATAGAAGACAGGTAAGGTTATACCTATCTTGTAATTGTAATTTTTTTAATGAAATCCCAATTTTATGAGTTTTTATTTTTATTTTTGTTGGACTTCTTGATATAGACGACAAATAAATCATTACTTTCTTCAATCTCTTCAGTTGTAAATTTGCTTAGAAATGAGGATCGAACAACAGCGTCGAGAAGAGAACATAAAGGGGAGAGAAAGAGGCGAAGGTTTGTAAAGCTTCTGTTATTCATATTTCTTATTCAGTAGTTCAATGCTTTACATGGAGGAGAAACTGTACATTATATAGGCTAGAAAGGGATAGGGAATAGACTAAAGGAGATTACAAAGAATAAAGAATAAGGGTAACTAGAAGAAGAAGGAAATAAGAATAAATGAAGAAGGAAATAAGAATAAATGAAGAAGGAAATAAGAATAAATGAAGAAGGAAATAAGAATAAGAGCAACTTAATAAAGGAAGAAATAATATCTCTAACACCCCCTCTCAAGCTCTAGGGTCAAGACCATAGAGATTGGACTGAAAAGAAATGTCATCGAATGTCCGTATAATCTTGGAGGCCCTGTTGAGGAAGAACTGTAGTATATTGTTTTCCTGTGATGACCTTGGTTAAAGGATCTGCTAACTGGAGACGACCAGGTATGAATTTAACAGAGATAAGCCCTTGCTTTAGTTTCTCACGCACGTAGTGACAGTCTAGGTCAATGTGCTTAGTCCTTTCGTGAAACACGAGGTTTTTGGCGATGTAAACAGCTGCCTGATTTTCGCATTTGATGGGAATAGGTTCAATACTTGTAACTTCCAATTCAGACAGCAATCTGGTTAGCCATGCCAGCTCCGTCGTGAGTCTCCTCATGGATCTATATTCGGCTTCAGCAGTAGATAAAGCAACTGTGTTTTGTTTCTTTGATTTCCAAGAGATTGGAGAAGCTCCTAAGGTAATGAAATATCCACTGACGGATTTCCTGGTGGAAGGACAAGCTACCCAGTCAGCATCACAATAAGAAATCAAATCATTGAGACAACTGTTATTCAGTAAAAGTCCAAAACCAGAGGTCCCTTTGACATATTTAAGGGCATGGTGAGCTACTTTGAGGCGAGCTTCAGTAGGATTGCTCGAAAATGGGCTTAGGAATTGGACTGTGTAACATAGGTCAGGCCTGGTATTTGCCAAATAGTTCAGTTTCCCAACGATCTGTCTATAAATAGTTGGGTTAGAAAGGGGCTGGCAGTCCTTGTCTCCAAATTTCAGATTGTACTCCATTGGTGCAACAGCAGGTTTGCATTCAGGATGGCAGAATTTGTTTAAGGTTTCGCTGATGAATTTTCTTTGAGTGACAACTAAGCCTTCTGAAGTATTTAAAAACTCCATTCCCAGAAAATACCTTATTAAACCAAGGTCTTTGATTTTGAAAACAGTATTTAGTTCCTTTTTAACTTTGTTAATTTCAACTCTGTTGTTCCCCGTAGCTAGAATGTCGTCTACATA
This sequence comes from Limonium bicolor, assembly GCA_023374045.1. Classification (NCBI taxonomy): domain Eukaryota; kingdom Viridiplantae; phylum Streptophyta; class Magnoliopsida; order Caryophyllales; family Plumbaginaceae; genus Limonium; species Limonium bicolor. The sequence continues at coordinate 145,909,413 of CM041778.1, forward strand.
TATTAAAATGTATGTAGATTGACCGTGTTCTTTCTTGGTGAATAGGGAATAGTCGTTGAGTGACTGAGTATAGCCTAGAGTTTCAAGGAAGTTGGTGAGCTTAGTATTCCATTGTCTCGAGGACTGTTTTAGTCCGTATAAGGACTTATTTAATCTACAGACACACTTATCACCTTTGCTTAAGTAGCCCTTTGGAGGAATCATGTAGACTTCTTCGTCAAGATCACCATTGAGAAAGGCGTTGTAGACGTCAAACTGGTGAACATCCCAGCCTCTCTTGACAGCGACAGCAAGGATAGACCGAACAGTTGTCATTTTAGCCACAGGTGAGTATGTTTCTTGGTAATCCGTTCCTTCCTTTTGGTTGTATCCTTTGGCAACAACCCTGGCTTTAAATCTTTCAACTTTTCCATCAGAGGTTAGTTTTACTCTATAAACCCAACAACTTCCAATAGGTTTTCTGTTCTTGCATGGTTCTACAAGTTCCCAAGTCTGGTTGTCTTCTAATGCTTGTATCTCATCATTCATGGTAGTAACCCATTCTTTCTTTGAAGCCGCTTCTTCATAGGTTTCAGGCTCAGTAATATCCTGATCAGATTGAGACTCAATGCACATACATCTAGATGGTATGACATCAGTCAGAGTATTTATTTTAGTACTACCCAGAAAATAATCCTGGGGATGAGATGGAATAGTCCTGGTACGTGTAGATCTCCTTATATCAGTGGGCTGATTAGGTCGCTGTTCAGTGGGATTCTGAGGTTCGGTATCATCATTGGTATTATGATGGTGGTGATCCTCCTCTAGCTCGGTATCTTCTTCTGTGGTGGGTAAAACCTCATTGGTGCCGTAGTGAAATGCGTCAGGTATTTCATCTTCAAAAGGGTGATGATCAGTAGAGGACTGAGTTGGAACAAGATCTTCTGGAATGGTATTGGACAGTCTTTCTATTTCAGTAGGCATAAGGTATTTCTTCAGGTCAATGTCAAGATAACTTGGTATGTACTTGAAAGGAAACAACTTTTCATAAAAGACCACATCACGATTAACGAAAACCTCTCTGGTTTCGAGATTCAGAAGTTTATAGCCTTTTTGGCGCACGGGCTGTCCCAAGTAGATACACGCTATCGATCTAGGATTGAACTTGTTTCTAATCCTAGCCGTGATGGTGGCAAAGCACAAACAACCAAATATCTTAAGGTGTCTATATTCAGGTTTCTTGTTGAATAAAACCTCATAAGGGGTCTTCATGTTAATGGGTTTGCTAGGAAGTCTATTGATCAAGAAAGTGGCGTGGAGTATACACTCCCCCCAGAATTCAAGAGGAACATTTGATTTGAAATAAAGGGCTCTAGCTGTTTCGAGGAGGTATCGATGTTTCCTCTCGGCTATTCCTTTCTGTTGGGGTGTGTTAGGTTATGTAGTTTCATGTTTAATTCCACGTTTTTCAAAGAAATCTTTTCCCTCTGAGCTGGCACTGAGTTCTCTAGCATTATCATACCTGATCACTTTAATTTTCTTAGAAAACTGAGTTTCTACATACTGAACAAACTGCTTTATTACTTTAAAAGCATCACTTTTATATCTTATCATGTAGACCCATGTAGCACGGCTAAAATCTTCTACAATAGTAACAAAATGTGTGAAACCATCGTGGGTTTCCATATGAAAGGGGCCCCAAGTATCTATGTGGACCATCTAAAATACATGTGGTTTTAATATTGCTATCTGCAAAAGGAAGTCTATGAGCCTTCGATTTATTACACGCTTCACAAAAGAAATCATCTATGTCTTTCTGTTTGATGTTGGGTAATACATCTAGACTTTTTAACTTCTCAATCGGTACATGACCTAGCCTGCTATGCCATTTATTGATAACAGAAACGGAATTACAAATCATGCTTCTCTTTATGCTGCAGTAGTTCTCAAATAGGTGCTTGTCCAGGATGTACAGCCCCTCCTTTACAACTCCTATTTGAATGAGGTCAGTCTTCAAAGGGTCCTGCACAAAGCAACCCTCATTTCCAAAGCAAATTAGACTGTTTAATTGGACAGCCAATTTGTGGACAAAAAGAAGATTAAAACTGAAACCTTCTACGCAAAGAACCTCACATAAGTTGTAATCACGGCATATCTGAATCTGTCCAACATAATCAACGGTCTTAACATGATTATCAGGAATTCTTATACTTTTTAGTTTTTCATTTTTCTTGATGGTATTCATGAGGGACTTGTCACAGCAAATATGATCAAATGCGCCTGAATCAAGAATCCAAAAATCGCTTGATTTATCATTGCGCACAGTAGCACTAAGACAAAGGGGGTTACCTGAAAAACTGCACATAGCAGATTTTCCTTTGCTGTTGAATAACTCAGAGAGCTGTGCCAGTTGTTGTGTTGTGAAGCCTGTAGTCAACTGGTCGTCTCTCTTGGCCGATTATTCTTTCCATCCTCTTCTTCCACATTAGCATTAGCAGCCATTCCTCTGTTGAACTTGCCTCCCTTGTTTACTCTTGGAAAACCGTTTTTGATGAAACATTTGTCTTTTAAATGTCCTTTCTTACCACAGTGATTGCATTGAATTATCTTTCCAGATTTTACAAAACAATCTTCTTCAAGGTGCCCCCTCTTATTACATAATTGCAATTAATGTGTTTCTTTTTCTCAATCTGCCACTTGTTACCAGAAGTGGATTTGAAGGTCTGGTTGGCAAAGCTCATCGAGTCACCTCCTTTCTTAGTTTCAGTAGTAAATTCATTTTGATTCTCTTCTTGCAAAAGGAGGGAGTACAGCTGTTCGATAGGAGGCAGGCTCTTCATCATTAAGATGTTGCCACGAATTGTCTTGTATGATGGGTGAAGTCCCATAAGAAACTCCACCAGTCTCTGATCCTGGTGATACTTCAGATTTTCTTTCGACAGATCACAAGCACAGGCCGGGGTCGGATACATCATATCCATTTCATCCAATAGTTTCTTGATTTTGGTGTGATATTCGGTGATGCTGTCGTTCTCCTGCTTCAAGGAACTAATCGCTTGCCTGATCTGATATAAGTGGACGCCATTACTGGTTTCATATTTAGCCACCAGTTCATTCCATAGATCGTAGGCAGAAGTAGCGGTAAGGAAGCTTTGAGCTATCGATTCATCCATGGCGTGTTCGAGCCAGGATTGAACTAAACTGTTGCATCGCACCCACTGATCGTAATTATTGGATGTAGAATCAGGTCTAGGGATCTTGCCGTTGATAAATCCAAGTTTATTCTTAGCAGTAAGTGAGAGAACGATAGCTTTCTTCCATCTGGGGAAGTTCTTGCCGGTGAATTTTCCAGCGATGACCATACCGGGGTAGTCGCTTAAGTGGATGTAATAAGGATCTGTGGTGTCGACCTTTGTCGTGCTAGCACTTGAAGTAGCAACGTTGGTCAAGATTTGGGTGAGAAGGCGAGCGAGTTCGCTCTCCCCGACTTTGTTACCCATAGCGATGGAATTTGTGGAAGAAGATAGGAATAGAGCAGAGTAAAATCAGTGAATCAGAATAGTGTTTCGAGATTGAGTTTGCGGAAGAAGATAGGGATAGAGCAGAATCATTTGCTCCGATACCATGTAAATTTGCTCAGAAATGGGGATCGAACAGCAGCGTCGAGAAGAGAACCGAAAGGGGAGAGAAAGAGGAGAAGGTTTGTAAAGCTTCTATTATTCACATTTCTTATTCAGTATTTCAATGCTTTACAAGGAGGAGAAACTATACATTATATAGGCTAGAAAGGGATAGGGAATAGACTAAAGGAGATTACAAAGAATAAAGAATAAGGGTACCTAGAAGAAGAAGGAAATAAGAATAAATGAAGAAGGAAATAAGTATAAAAATATATTATGTTACATATATCTTTTATGATAAATAAATTTTTGTAGTTGTATATAGTTGTAATTAATTTTCATGAATTAGAAAATTTTTGTTTACTTAAAGTTCTTTTTAAAATTTTGTAACACCCCTACCGGTAATCACACCTTTACTCCTAACCCGTCTCCATTATCAATACATAAGCAGCGGAAATTCTACTACGACCGGGGGTGGAACAATGCCGTTAGCCACCCACGTGACTAACAAGGCCAATTCCAAACAAACAATACCTCACACTATTGGTCTGATGGGTCTTTACCGAGTACACTATACAATTGATACATTCCAAACCCTTATCAATTCACAAACCAAATACAACCTTCAATCCCATGATAGACAATACAATCTCCATTTAATACTATACCGAGTATCTACAATTCCCAACATTATTAATGACCTTTCGGTCTTACATTTCCATGATACAGCAATACAAATAATTAACAACTACCCTTGCTCAATCACAACCCCGTCCTACTCTCGAACGGTGACCGGCTTCATTGTACCTGGAAAATAAAAACATCGCCCCAAGGGGCTCAGCAAAATTGCTGCATATGACTTCCGCATACCCCGCGTACTAGCGAGGGTACGCCGACTATTTGGTCGAAAGCATGCGGTTCATTTTAGTTCAAACAGCATGCAATACCATAATACATCATACATGTACATTCACACAACACTGCACATTCAATCCAGGAATACAATCCACACAGATATAACATCCAGCTCGGTAAATTCATCTACCTTATTCTTAAACCTTGAGAGACCATATCTCAAGTGAGTTTCATTCTCGTCATTTACCAACTTTCCACCCCTACCGGGTAGTTTACTTAACTCCTAGATCATTAGACACTCTCGGTCCCGATCTAGTTTCTTAATTATTCTACTCTTGAATAATTTTAGGTTAAGCCTCAAAGGCCTCCGGGCAGAGACCTATATAGGTCTCACCACCGGGCTTTTATAATCTCAATACAGGATTAGAAACATTCTCTCATGTTCCCTCTTTCCTATCCCATAATACCCAGCTTACCTCTTTAGACGGGTAAACTCTGCCGGTCTTACTCCAGTCGGGCACCACTATGTGGCACACGGCCCTGCAGGACACCACTATGTGGCACACGGCCCTGTAACAAGGGAGTTCGACCATGGATTCGGAAACATAAGCTCTGTTGCTTCCTCTTCCTTGCACGCGTGACTCACAATCCCCCTAACCCAGCTCCCGGGTTAGTAACAATAGGTACTCATATATAAATACAGATATAAATATCAGTCAGCCGCATCTTTCTCGATGCTATCATACAACTTAGGAGATTTTCCTATCTCATTGTATCTGCCGATTTAAGGGTCGCCCCTACACCTCCATTACTTAGGAACTATGTTCGTTTTCTAACATTGAGTCACATCCTTGCATAGGAGGTCGACTATTGAAATTAAGGACGTTCACTAGTCCCGTGTGTCGCTTGTTCTCATTTTGAGTCAATTCTTAAGTTTGGTTTATCGTTGACCATTGATCGATGGTTTTCGCGTGTTACCTCGTCTTGGTTCGATAGTTTTAGTGGGTCTCCATGTTTTCGTTAATTCACATCTGGACTCTTTCTACGAGTCACTACTCAACAAGACTCACTATGAGTCGCACTTCAATACGCATTCAACATTCAACAATTCATTCACATTCACATTTCATGAATTATACAAACTTCTTTGCAAATTACAAACCAATCAAGCAACGATACAACACAAGCACCATCAAGTGCAAACAATCCGATTCGTGCATTTATCTTGTTAGGTGATCACACAATCAAACAAGCACACAAATCAGGGTAACCAAGTTAGGATACAGAGCATGAGGAAATCATACCTTCCACCGGGGTTAACTTTACCGGGTGTTCCCACGTTCTTAGGCTCACCCTTGTTCCTCGAATCATATTCTTGAACCACTAATTACATGTCAAATGGTTCAATTATTATTAAGATGTTACGGTGCGTACATAAATGCTACTCCCGTACTTACCCCGTTACCCCGTTATCTCGGTTTACTTAAGTGTTCTTAAACTCACAACTTACTCACTCACTTCCCACACTTGTTTACACTTCTTAGGACCTTTAAAGGTCACCAAACAACTCCTAAACATCATCTAAAACCAATACCATTCAATCACCCATGTTTAGAACCCTTAAAAACACTCTCTGTTGCATTATGGGGGTGGTCCGGGACCTGGTCCGGACCCTAGGTCCCGGACCAATGTAGAAATCAACTCTCGGCCATAAATTATGTAACACCCCTACTCTAATCGGCTCCTAATCATCTTACTTAACATTATAATCGCAGCGGTAATCTCAACAATTGAACTACTGGTGTCACCGTTCTTACTCGCCCATACGAGTAATAACGTGCTTACTGATATATCCTTAAATACAAAACAATTTCCCACAGTGACAACAAGAGATAGATCTATCCTTCCCAAACCAATATAAAATACATTCACAGTGAGCATTCTAAGTATCCCAATCCTATACATGTTTCTAAGTTCGTATCAAAATGCAACAGTGCATATTTAAAACAACTGTAATTAAACTACCCAGCGCGTCCCTCTCTTTGTCGACACCGGAAGCTGCATACCTGCAAAAATGGTTGTTTGTGGTATGGAATCAGCCCCTGCTGAGTATGTTACTACATGACTGTCATGCCCCCTCGGACCCTCAGTTAATTGGTCGAGAGCATGCAAATCATTTTCATGCAAGTAGTTTAATGTTAAATCTGTAAAGCAACAATATATATACTACAATAAACTCAAATAACAAACAAGCCCCCGGCTTCCACACATCGCATCGTAATAAACCACTGAAAACGTTACAACGCTTATATGAGTACAGAGACTCCATTCCAACAAACACTTGATAGTTCATAATTGAGTACGGTGACTCACTCGACCAAACAATCCACCATAGCCTACACATGAGTACAGCGACTCGACTCAACCAGTTCACAACACACAATATGAGCACAATGGCTCGTTCAAACAAATCCACCAACATACAACACATAATTACAAAGCATAACCACTGAGCAACAAGGCGAAACAACGAGGGTTATAAACAGGTATAACTACTCGTCTTTGGCGTACAAGCCCAAATAATGTTCGCCTAATGTACGAGCTAGTATAGTCGTTCATAATTGTTCAGTCATGTCTAATGACAATGTCTCGTTAGTACGACGTGTCTCTAAATTACCCATCTCCTATGGCGGGTCACCCACGGCAATAGCCACTCCAGCGGTAGAGTCTCCGACCTACGAACAATCAACAATCTGTAGTTCATTGGAAATTTATCCAGATACTTACGGTTACCACACGGTATCCTAGTATCGTTAATGGATTACAGTTCACAGCAAGAGCCACATCCTCTTGATAAACTCATCTATACCATCGCATCGTTTACTTTTTTTTAACACAGCAGACTAAGGTCGCAGTCCAATCCTGAGTATGTCGACTCGGGATCCAGTGCTAGATACAAGAGCGGCGTTGAAGAGGCCAGTGCTCGTATATAAGTCTCAGATATTAATATATCTTATTATCCTAATGCTACAACGTTTACTTACGTTCCTTATATTACACATATAAGATAGCATCATTGCCGTTAGTTCGTTTTATAATATGTTCATATATACGAACGGTACTGTTATCGCACAACAGTAACAATAATAAAGCAGCATTAACACACAACTCAAGCATATTAATTCACACAAGCAGACATTCAATCTTATCACAGATTTTCACACAATGTCTGAACTGAGGAAATCCTCAGAGACAATCAAGCCACATAAATAACATACCGTTCACCTGAAAGTATTACGGGGAGTATGATTCAGCTAGATCCGATGCTCCTCGCGTCGTCTCTAACAGTCTAACAATACATAACGTTACTGATTAGAATCTCGTATAACAACGTAACTCTACGGTACCCCGTACCGTCGCTATTACCTCCCGGTTAATCCCCCGTTTTTTACCAGTCAACGTTTTGTCGGGATTTTGGCTTAACTCGGAATTTGGAAAAAACGTCACATTTCGTGTGTGATTACGTCGAGTATATTAATATACTTAACTTTAAACGTTTATTATCGCACGTAATTTAATACGCATTTGTATATCATATAGTTTATCACTATATTGCATGTATATATATTAATCTTAAACTATACATTTCACCTTAGTATTTATTTTCCTAAGGTTTTGTTTTTCCACCATCCATTATAATACATTGTATTATATAATCCATTATCTTAACAAATTGTATTTGCATTCCAAAACTATAACTTGTAGATTGTAACTATTTTTTTGTAATAACCACCACCATTACATTATATGGTTTCTAACCATAATATACATTCATCCTTATATACATTTTCCTTGTATATGTATATATTTACCACATAGGTAAGTTCCATGAGTTATAAACTCTTATATTATATGTTACATTTTTTATCATCTTTTATTAGATGATTATCCCCTTTAGTTGTACTATATTATACAACTTATATTAAGATTATTATCCTAATATTATGTAACATCTTATGTTGTACAATTACAACTCTTAAGGTTTAATCAATAAATACCTTAATTTATAACCCTCATTTATTCATAGTTTGTCACATTATTTAATGTGAATATCCTTATTTATATTAATTCCATTAAAACCACTTTAATACCATATAATTGTTATAACATTTATAACATAGTAGACCAAAGTCTAATATTCATTTTCCAACTCTTATTAATTCGGTACAGCCCTTGAATTTATTTAAATTCCATTTTGACCACATAACATCATGTAATGTTATACCATATGTTAATATCATATAATATGATATCTTTATTTCCTTTAATTCATAACCTATAGTTTTTATGCAAAACTATTTATTATTGCCGCATGGGCACCATATAAAAACCATATTTTTCAAATACCATACTTTCCTTTATTTACAAATTCACCCCATTATTTATACCATATTATATATATCATAAAATATAACATTTTAACTTATAAGATGGTAAACCTATGGTTATATTTTTGTAAATTCCGAACAGACCCAATATTATTCTATAATTGCCATTTGGCCCAATTTATAACATATAGTTTGATAATATCATTAAAACTATATATTTACACATATCTTATTAAATACTCTTATATAATTCTAAAAATCACCAAATTTCACCAAAGGGTTATAATTACCCTTACTAACCCATATATAATCGGTTATTACCATTCCACCACATCTTTTATTCCAAAGTGTCATAATGACATAATAACTATATATTATACATATATAGTTCATTCTAATTCCAAAATCAACCCAATAAATTCCTAAAAATTCCTAATAGCCCATGGGTGTTTATAATACCATTTTACACCCTTTATTTTCGGTAATAACATATTTACCACATATGTTATAAAATTGATACAATTGAATACATAACTTATTATAAAACCTTAAATAAGTTATTTAACTTATCTAATTTGGTCAAGACCTACCATATGGTCAAGGTTGACCTCCTTAATATTTCCTTGACCATTAATTCCTTATAATTACGGTTTATAACCATATTTTTCAGAAATTACCATTTAACCCCAAAACTTTATAAAATCTTATAAACTTTATTTTAAATCCTTTTTAACTTCTAATTTTCGGCCTTATTATTATAAAGCCCTCAAATTTAATTTAATTACACTTTAACCCCTTATAATATGCGGTAATGCATATATACCACCTAAACTTAAATAAAACCTTATAAATGCATAAATAAAATGGCCTAAAGTACATGGCCTTATTACAAACATTGGCTTATAAAATAAATTACACATAAATGCCTAAAAATGCATTAAACTTTCGGCCTCTCCCATATCTTTCCATTAATTACCAATTTTCCACATAATGTCTTAAATTTGACAATTATGCTTATTTACCTAGTTATAAAATTTACTAAACCATTCCTTAATCACCTAAGGTCAAAATAAGACCTTATTAACCATGTTCACTCACGGCACATACATATACATATGTATTGTAACACCCCTACCATTAATACAGTGCTTACCGTCCAATCTCCTTACATATCAGATACACGCAGCGGATATATACTTACATACAATGGGTGATACAATGTCGTTAGTCACCCACGTGACTAACAAGGCTACTACATCTATATACAGCATCGGTCTGATGGACCGGAATCCCGAGTACTACAAATCTACACACATTCTCCGTTTACCAAATACTACCACAAACTTCATTCAATACAATACTCCAAGTACAATACAATATGATTTTCGTACCGAGTTACTAAGATCCTTATACAAGTATACTACCTCTACCAAGTTCATACATACTCTCTAAGAGTCTACATCTACCCATTTCCTCACAACTACTTACTTTCTATGTACAAGGGTGTGCCTCCGGTCTCTTCCTTGGCCATATTCGCTTCGGTACCTGCACACTAAAAAATGTCCCCCGAAGGGGTCAGCTTTCGCCGAGCATGATAACCGCATACCCCGCGTACTAGTGAGGGTACGCCGACCACTTGGTCGAATACATGCGGTTCGTTTTCATACAAACATACATGCATACATGCTCTTATACACGATACAAGACTACTCACACAACGTACATACATACAATTCAGTTCATACAAGGGATACGATATAAACCAACCAATACATACTTACCTCTTCCCGAATTACACACACACATCTCATGCACAATATACAATATTGTTAGCTTCATTGGTCCACCCGGGTTAATCGGGTGGAGATTACTCTTTTACTCGTTACTTCATACATACGCATACATACTCATACATACTTACGGATCCATACTTACTTACTCTTACTCTTACTCAAGTTAAGTCGTCGGGACCTCCGGCCCTGGGGACTACTCCGTCCCACCTCCGGGATTTACTTGACTCACCAATCCGGGATGCTACCCATTTAAGGGATTTGGGCCGCGGACCAGTTAAGAGTCAGGAATTGCAGCCAACCTCTTGTGACTCCGCATCCTCACGCGTGGCCGAAGCTATATCGGACTTCTACTCATTCCGGTTTACTCACTTAAGTTAGGAGTTAGGTAGTTAGGAATTAGCAGAAGTCAACATTCAAGCCACAATAATACGATACACATATATACATACTCACGAAATACATTACAATATACAAGTACACTACAGAATACAATACACTTCATCATCATTCATACATTTCATGAATTATACAAACTATTGTTCGAGGCAAATATCAAGAACAATGTAAACAAGCACAAGTAGGTGCAATATAGTCCGATTCATGCATTTATCTTATTAGGTGATCAAATAAGCACACAAATCGGGGTAACCAGATTAGGATACAGGGCATGAAGAAATCATACCTTTCACCGTTGTACTTGTATCCCAACGTTCCTCCGGTATTCACAATTCAAATCCTATGATATACATACAACCGAATAATTAATCTAACTATCATTAATTTAATTCGGTTACCCTCACGCTTTCTAACTCATACTTACTAAGTCTTCACATCCTTATACTTACATTTTATTTACTTACTTTTAATTACTTAACAATGGTTTACTTACATATATAGGCACGTATGTATAGGTGGGTATACATGTACATACATACATATACTAACCATAGTCTTATAGTTTTTTTTTTGTTTTTGACCCGACCGAACTTGCGACCGACCTTGCAAGTTCGGTCCGAGTCAGTAGGTTACATCGGGTGAAAATTCCAGGGCCGACCGACCTTGCAAGTCCGGTCCCAAGGTCGGTCCATTCCAGTAAGTTACTTAACGGGAAAATTTTAGCCCGACCGACCTTGCAAGTCCGGTCGCAAGGTCGGTCCATTCCAGTAGCTTGCTCGACGGAAATTTTTCTGGCCGACCGAACTTGCATGTCCGGTCGCAAGTCCGGTCGATTCCAGTAGGTTACAGACGGGAGAATTTTTTCTGGTCCGACCGAACTTGCAAGTCCGGTCGCAAGTCCGGTCGATTCCAGAAGCTTTCCCGTCTTTGTAAATCTGGGCTCGACCGACCTTGCAAGTTCGGTCCTAAGGTCGGTCCGGCCCAGTATTTGCATTTTAATTTCTGTTTTCAGTTCTAACCTTTACCCATTGTTTCCCCAATCTTCCCACATGTAATCCCACATGTTTTAACACTACCTAGGCCCTCAAAATTGCCTTAGTTCATCCCCCAAACCTACTACTCAATTCCTACCTTCACCTACACATTTTTCCTTACTCCTTCTCAACACTTACACTAGTTCTTACTCCTCTAATGCAACAGATTTTTGTTGCCACTTCTACCACTCAATACTCCCTCTATCAATGTCACTCCTAGCATCCCAAATACATCTCCTATTACCATGCCAATTCATTTCTAAGCAATTATACCACCTATGCCCAAGTCCAACATTCTTTTTACCAATTCTTGCACACTAATCTTTCCTAGTTCTTCTATACAATTTGATACCCCTTTGCTACAGATTTTGGTTCCTACTTCCTCCATACATAATTTCCTCTCCTAATGTCATCTCCAAGGCCTACAATGCATTGTCTCACCTCTTCAAGTCCAACACTCATTCCCTAGGTCAAGTACATAAGTTCTCCTAGTTCCTCCAATACCATTCAACAACCCTTGCTACAGATTTTACATTCTTTCATTCTCTTACCACAACTACTACTCATAGTCATTAGACATCTCTACTTACTCCAATACACCCTTGGTTTTGCCATTCACCAATTCATCCCTACATGTACATATTCCTACCAAAATTTTGCCATAGTCCCTCTACATTTCTTACTTCTCCACATATGTGTTTTCTCATCCAACTCATTCCTAATCTAGCCAAACCACAAGGGTTCTACCAGCACACATACAAAATCTTAGTACACCATTACTTCCTCAATCCACATTACTAATGCACATACACAATACACTTGGCTCTAAGGCCCACAATTCACATACTAGTTCACAAATACTCAAACTTCCTCAATTACATTACTAATACATTATTTGGTTTCTTTAGATTGGTTTACCCATTCCCATTACTCTAATGCACTAAAATTTAACATTAGTAAAGAGCTCTTACCTTGAGCTTATAATTCCTTCTTTCTTTCTCATTTCTCCTCCTTCTTCCTTTCTTGCCCAAATCGGCCATGTGGGGGAATGGAGTTGCCAAACTCCATTCCCATCACCCAATGAACACAAAACACTATAATTAATATACTAATCCCTTAAATTAATGTCAATTCATTGAAGTGTTTGAAATGAAATTTCTAGGGTTTACCTTTGGAGAGTTTTAGAAGGGGTTTTAGCCCTTGGTTCAAGAAGGTGAATCCACCACCATTGCTAGGTTGATATTTTGCTCAAAAGAGAGAGAAAACAAGGTATTACATATGGGTAAAATCGGTTATGAAAGGAAGGTGGAGAGAACATGAGTTTTTCATGTAGATTTTTACCTTGTTGGAAAGAGGAGACTCCAAGCTCCATAATGGTGTGCTTTTCTCTTCAAATGGGGAAAACCCATGGAGATGAAACTCATCCTTTTCGAATTTTGAAAAGAGGGAAATGTAGAGGAGAATGAGGGGAGTTCAAATATGTAATTATTTTTGAGTTTGGAGCTTACATGAGGATGGAGCATGAGGTAGAAGGTGGAGTTGCCATGGGAGCTTCTTGAAGCTCTAAAAATCGCAGCCACAAGGGAGAAGAAGAGGGGGAGTACGATGAGGAAGGAGGGAATGGGAGAGAGAGAATAGAAAAGTGAGGTGAGAGAGTAGATAGATAAAGTAGCTTTTACTTTATTGTTTTTCTTTGCTTTTTGGCTCTCTTATTAGTTAGCTAGTTACATGTGTGTGTGAGGGAGTTGTTTGACAGATAAAAACCGGCCCCCCTACAGTTATACCAGCTGGAGCGTTTTTCGTCTTTTACAGAAAACGCTCGTTATTTTACCCGGTTTAGGTACTGTTCACTAACCGGGTCCGTTTTCCGGAATTTTCTCGTTTATTATTTTTATTAGTTATTAAGCTTCCATAAATGCTTAATAATTATTATTTAATGATTTATAATTTTTACGGGTCCGTTTGACCACTTAAAGTCAGTTTCCGGGTTTTCTCGAAAACGTGCTCTAAAGCTCTATTAGCGTTTTAATTCATTATTTGGATCCGTTTTCTTCGGGAGTTGTTCCCATATTGTTTAGGCCTTATTAAGCCTTTAGAATCCATATAATACGCTAACCGAGGTCTCATACCTCCTATGGTTTTTAACGCTTATTTAGCGTTTTTCGCCTTTTAAGCGTTTCTTTATTTCTTTTGGATTTATTTTTCCTTACTGTTATTAATTAGGTACCATTAGGCCCTTAAATACGTATTAAGTTAATTTAATCCCTGTATTTAAGTTCGGGGTATTTCAATCTACCCCCCTTAAGAAACTTTGTCCTCAAAGTTGTTCGCGGTTATGGGATTACTATACTTACTCTTTATACTTGCCTAGTGCCAAAGTCATACATCCTTCCTCCTTACAATTCCCAAAATCCCTCAAGGTTCCTACATACCATACTATACCAATATACAATAGTTACTCCAATCCGCACTACTACTAACTATCCGGTTCCTCATTATAGAGTTCATACATACATACAGTGCAAAGCTATCCCCAAAGCAATGCAATACACATACAATCCCGCAGGCACTCAGGTCATCTCGACACAGGACTCCTCTATGTCCTGCTGCCCTTGGAATAATACCATATGCTACACTACTATCTTCTCCGGTATAAGCTTCTAGCCAAATCCTTATTCTCAGTCTAAGGAAAAATCCTTCCCAACAGCTAATTAGAAATCTTTCTAAAGCATCCAACTCCAAGTTCCAATTTATATTCATTACTTTTATCCTATGTGTGATTCTTGTGACCACTTGAGGGGAGCTTCGAGGATCATTCGACCCTGATGTGATCAGCATCAGTGTTGAACTATCTTTCCACCCCAATTTGTGTTCGGTTTCCCTTGATCTGATCAGGATCAAGTTCTGACTTCCCACATCAGGTTCAACCAAGCAATTAATTCAATTATTTCCATGTTTTATCTTTTTACTCTTCCTAGTCATTCATACATCTCCAAAGGATGGAATCAGTCCATCAATCATCCTCACTCTATTTCCCAAATGCTTTACTCCATGGTTCAATCCTAGTGCTCATTTCCTCAACCTTCACTACTTCCATCCATTACTCACCATCATATCCTATATTCTAACTAAGGAATACTACCTTTATAAGATTTAATTGACTACAATTGTTTCAAATATTTTACTTACGATTCCACTACTCATAAACTTCATTCATCTACTATCCTCCTTCATTTCGTACTACTTCTTCAAAAGGTTACAATACTTGTGGAGCTCCGTCCACTACTCATTACTTTTCTTTTACTAATACTCCGTTACACTGGTGTTACAAGATAGGTACATTCCTCCTATGTATTGCATGTTTAATGCCTAGTTACCATAATTACAATATGAATGAGTACTTATGTTTATTTAACAAGTACCACATCATTTGATTCTCATTTTGTGCTATTGCACATTACGGTTTAGTGTTTATTCATAAACTTACATTAAGCGGTTTTCGCTCTACCTAACCCCTTAAAAGGGATTTACGCCCACGTAATCTACCATATGTTTATTATTAGACATTGGTTTAATCAGTTTTGGGCAAACTGAAGCGTTTAGCTTCACTACGGTATATATAAATATGCTCTGGTCAAAGGGTCTTAACCATACCAATGTTTAGTCTTTGCACCAAGAATTCCTATATGAGTTTATCTAACTCATTATAATTGGTTCCAGCCTATTAGCTTCACGGCATTAATAGCCATTCTACTATACTTACTAGTAAGTATCTCCTAGCTAGGGCCCACTAGCTTCTTCTGCTGCGCGACCCTGATAACTCGGGTTACTTACCCTTCGTGTTATCCTTAATGTGCTATACATAAGCTTTATCCATCTATTATGGAATAAGGTTTACTAAACAAATTCGGTATTCTTTACCCGTTCAAACTCAATGAGTTTAAGATTTTAACCAGCTCTCTGGTAATCTACTGCACATGCTATTCATGCTTCCAGGGTTATTCACTAAGTTCCTTTGACTTTATTGTCGGGCGAGGTTAAGTCACTACTTAGTTGTAGTGCTTCTCTGGTTCACTAGCTTCTGAATTCTACCAGTTTCCTGGTTCAGTACAAGTGTTTTTACTTGTATGACCTTGCAATTGATATGTGTCGGTCCTAGTGACTTTGATATGTCTCCTTTCCACCGTTTTACTCCAATGGAATTCACATCTTGTGATTATTAGTTGTTGTACACTCTTCGTGCTTCTTTGGCCTTAGGCCGCACTGTATGTTGCTAGTTTGCTTGACTGGCTTATGCCATGTTTGTGGTGAAAGGAAAGATTTACTACGGTTTCATTCTCCATATCCCAACCATCTCATAGATCATTAGCTGAACAAGTGCAATGCCAAAACACTCAGTCATACAGAGTGCAGAGGCGTAAACGCTTGACAGTAAGTCACTTATGTGATAGGAAGGAATATTTCTGTGTGTCCATCTCATACTTATACTCCGTGTTATTGCTTAACTACTCCCCTCAGACGGTCGCCTGCTGCGCACCGTATTCTTACTCATTGTACAACATTGCTTTTACTGTTTTTGTTACTGTGGTAGTCCTTTTTACTTAGTGACATTGTCCTTGGCACCACTTCCTTATGGTGTAAATACACTAGGAGTTCCCTGTTGTTTGTTTGTATGATGGTTGTCGTAGATACTGCACGTTATCATCTTCCCATTGTGGAGATGTTCTGTTTCCAATTAGGTTTCATGTGTAGGTTAGCTTACTCACATTCTATCATCATTTGTGATACAATTTACCAAGTGTCTTGGTTGACAATGGATGAAGTAATTTATGGGTTACTAGCTCTCTTGAGCGTTGGTCATTCATGGTTTTCAATGTGTATTCACATTGATTGTTTTGACAATTACTGTCTTTCCAGTGCTGAGCACTAATGATAGGCTCTAGCTGTGTAGTTTACTCTGTCATTGATAATGAAAGTTCTTGTTGAGGAGTTTGTCTCCACTCATAGGTCTAATGACAAGGTTTTGCTATGTTGGTGTTTACACAATGGTTCACTATATGTTTGGGTGTATATGGAGTATGCTACTCCTTAAGTCGTAATGGTGTGGAGATCTCATTTCCTTATTCCCATCACCCTTGGCAATATCTATATGCGTGGGCTTTTCTGTTATAATAGATGGAAGCCTTTTCTAAGGGTTCACATCATCACCTCATTTGTGATCTTCGGTGACGATTGGTACCCTTCCTTGGGTTTCTCGTAGTGTCCGAGTGTGGACTAGGCCAATGTTGGCATCATCACCATCATCTTTTGGGCTTTTTTCTGTCATTATCTGCTACAGAAGGCATGGCGGTAAATAAGAACTCCGTCAACTGTTATACTAGGCTGATGCTCTAGTGACAGTGACATTGAGTTGGCCATTACTCCAAGCCACTCAAAATGTTGGGTTTGAATTTATGGTCCAGTTGTTATCCCTTGTCGTATGAGCAATATTTCTTGCGAGTCTTGTTAGTAATGGTGTGGGTTTTGCAACCGTTTAAGGTTCACAACGCATCAGGGTTATGGCTTAGAGCCATATTGCTGCAAGCTATGCTTTTGCAAGCTGCTTACACATGTTTCCACTCCATGTATACTGTCGTGGGTTGGAGGTATTATTGGGCTCCATGGTAAGTCGTGGCATCACGCTTCCGTTCATAGGAGACCCTCTTAGGCAAATGGTGTTAGTAAGTGTCTCTCAGTATCTTAGGGCATTTCCTGTTAAGTGAAATCCCTTCGGGTCCTAACCGAGTTGTTCGTTCTAACTTTCGTGCTTTTATCATGTCGCTGTTGTTCGACTGTTGCAATGCAACACCCTGCAAGGATTGCTCCTGCTGTTGAAGCATGCCGTTACATCCGGCTAATGCTTATAACGTGTTGTCCTCTAAGCCGTCTTACGGTATTGTACTTGAGTCTCCCCTTTTTGGGTTATAACGTCTCCCGTTCTCGGGTAGACTGTTTACACTTGCTCCTAGTGCTTGAGCCTAGGGTTATATATCCTCTCTGATGGTGGATTGTGCTTCGTAGTAATCTTGTGATTGCTCTTGGGAGTTCCGCCCCGTTTGCTGAGCATTGTGGTGTTCACGTTAGGCAACTGCCTTACTGTGTTTAGGCTGGGTATATCTTCCATGTACACCCCAACTCAATCCATTGTGGTCTCGCCACTTAACAGCATATATATATACATGTCACAGCGGAATTCCTTACAATCCAGGACCTTGCCACGGTCTGACTACAGAATATACCGAATATTAGTACAACAATCTTAACCATATACATATCCTTCTTACAACCCTCTCACATCCTATACATCTTACTAACTCAAATTGCCATACAAGTGTACATGCACAACTCGTAGGCCACACTAAACCCTTAACAACTGTATCCTCTTCTTACTCTCGTGTCGGCCGCTTCCTGATGTACCTGTGTAGTAAAAACAGCCCCCAAAGGGGGTCAGCACGATGCTGGTACGATCCCCTCATGGCCCCCAAGCTAACGTGGCTACGACGACTAATTGTCGATAGCATGGAGGTTGATTAGATGCACAACATAATAGAAAGTGCAATAAACAACAACTCAGAGATGAACAATCAAAGTTCACACACAATGAACGACTTAAATGTGTTCCCTTAATTAGAGAGTTAGTTATTTAACTCCTTAAGTAATGTTCCCTCTTAACCTTAGTCCATCCTTATCTCACCTTAATCTCAGTCTTATCTTAACCTTAGAAACAACCATCCTTTAATAAGGAGTGGATGTCGCTTATCTTAATCTTAATTATACAAACCATCCTTTAAAGAGGAATGGTTGCAACTTATCTTAATCTTAACTTAATCTTAATCTTAACAATACAAATCATCCTTTAAAAAGGAATGATTGTAACTTATCTTAATCTTAATAATACAAATCATCCTTTAAAAAGGAATGATTGTAACTTATCTTAATCTTAACTTATTCTCAGAATACAAACCGTTCCTGGAGGGGAATGGTTGTAGCCTAAGTCCAAACCTGGGATTTAGGTGATCCCACCGCACCATCTTAATGCCACCTACCCTGGACGGGAATCCAGCGTAGCTGAGCCGGCAACCGGCCCTAGGCTACAAGTCCGAAGACAAGTCCTTAAGCGGAGGGCGGATCTGATTCAGATATCGTCCCCCTTTTTCCTTAGCATGCATGACCGGAGATCGGTCCCGGGTTTCCTCACTCAAGTTCCAGTTAGTAATAGTCTCAAGACCATGTTTGTTGGTTAACCTCTTTCGGTTCATATCGTCCCTTATTAGGGGCGTTCCTTAGTCTCACTCAATTTCTTACTAAACATTTGTTAGTAAGTTCTCACGGTATGTTGTGTTAGTTTTCAAACATCACACACAATACAATAATCATAATATTCCGGTTGCATGCTTTATCTTGTTTAGTGAGCACACAAAACAGATAGCACACAAGCCGAGGGACACCTCGTTAGCAAGCAGGTCACAAGAAGAACTGTACCGTTCACCGTTGGTCGTTCGGCTGCTTACTCTCTTCCGGAGTCCAAACTCCCAAGTCCTAAAACATTCATTCAGTTTTAGGTTGTCAATCACTTAACTTAATTCAACTTACTTAACTTACTTAACCCTTAATGATCCCCACCTAACACCTCTTAAGTCTTACAACTTAATCTTACAAACTTAATCTTAAACTTTTAAGTTTATTCTTAACTTAATCCCTTAGGTCTTTATACCTCTAATCATCCTTGCCCCCTTAATGGGGTACCATTAATACCACTAAACTCTCTTAGGGTTTCTTTTTTTTTTTTTTTTATGGTCCACCGACCCACCCCTGGGTAGGTCGGCTGCAGAGAACATCCAAATTCACAGTTTCAGCCCGACCGACCCAGACTGGGGTCGGTCCCCTGGGTAGGTCGGCTGCAGAAACTTCCCATATATTGTCAAACTTTCTCCAAATTTTTCCTCAAGCCTCCTAATGTGTTCTAACATCATTTGGCACATCAAACCTACCTTATAACCTCCACCAAACTCATTAAAACAACTTCCAAGGATCTTCTCAAACTTTTACTCAATTCTTACAAGAAATTCCTAACCTTGTCAATTAATTCCTTATATTTCTAACATGTACATTTTGCCTAAAACTTCAACTAACCAAAGTGTTTCTTTTCTACCCATATAACTCCTTCTTAACATCATTGCACTCCTTCTTTGCTTGTTAAACCTTCCAAGGTTATCTTGCATGTCCATGCACAATTTCTCTTCTTTTCACTTGTTACTCATCACTCTTAAACTCTTAAGCTTGCTTATACATTTCTTTCCATTATCTTAATACCTTGACATTGTTCTTCATTTACCTTAACCATGCAACACCCTCCTTAGACATTTCCACTTCTCTTATGCAACTTACTCACCATTCTCATGATCATACCCTCTTATACGTTTCTAGTCATTTTCCTTGACGACTTACAATATCCTCCTACCATTTTCACTTCCATCACCCAAGTCCACACATTACCATTCAACTAAACCTTACTAGTCCACCACTAACATCATCACACTTACACAAGGTTCTCAAAACTCTCATTGTCTTACTCTCTAGTTCATACCTAAATCTCCTTAAGGCATTATACACCTTTCCTTAAAACTTATGCACAAGTCTTACATTCCTCATATCATGATTTTGGTGTGTTTAGTACACTCATCTAAACTCTAATTGCTCATAAACCATCCTAGGTCATTCTAATCCTCAAGAACTCCTTAGTTAACTCATTTCCACTCAAATTCCATTTAATGATCACTAGTGAACCCTAGGGCATATTAACTCACCACTACCACTTAAACACTTTGTTTTCTACTCAAATTTCGCCATAGCTTCCCTAATATCTTATCATGCCCAAATGCATTATTTTTCCTCATTCAACCATCCACACACATCAAGTTCTTCTCATCATATCTCATCACCCAAACCAACTCATTCACAACAACTCAATATATTGCAATAATCTTAAATTGCATAGCACTAAGGCTCTTAAATGACATGGCTCTTCGGCCCTTAAATGACTTAAACTTAAACACTGAATTTCCCACATATAAAAGCTTTCAACCCGCAAACACCCATCAATCTCATAGTAATTATAATGCTCTTAAAATCCACCTTAAACTTATATTACTAACTCATTCTCATTAGCTCCTTAGTCACAAGTTCTCAAGCTTATTTAAGTTCTTTTTCTTAGGTTATATAACCCAACACACAATGTAAGCTCTTAGCCACATTGGTATCCACCTAAACTCATCCCTTAAAACTTAAACAACCATTAGGTAAGCATTTTACCTTGTTTTCTCAAGATTATCTTAACTTCCTCCTTAGACCTTCTTCTTGCATGAATCTCGGCCACCACTTAAATTCCCTTTGCCAATGTTCTAACCAATATTCAATGTCTCACATGAGTACTAAACAGTACACTAACCTTAAGGAGTAAACCCTAGGTTAAAAATGTGTTCTAAGGTATTAAACTGAATGTTTTACCTTGGATTCTCAAAGCAAGCTTGGATATGAATTAAGTAGGACCTCCTCTAGCCCTTGGAGAATGGAATCAAGCTAGAACAATGGATAAAAATGAATCCCCATGAGTAGTAATTTTCGGTAATGTGTAGAAATGGTGGAAACATGGTTTTTCTTACATTTTCTTTACCTTAAGAGAATGGAGAAGCCAATGAGCTCTTCAAACTTGATTTTCCTCCATCAATGGAGTTTTCCCATGGCTCCAAAATAGAGCTTTGAAGGATTTGAAAAGATAGAAAGGTAGGTCTTGGTCTAACTAAGAATAATCTATGCTCACTTTTTGATTTGGAGCTAAAATGAACATTTGGTGAGCATTTGAAGATGGAGCATAAATGGAGACTTCACTCACGGTTTGGAGCAGGGAAGAAGAAGAAAAAACCGTGGGAGAAGAGAATGAATGAAGGAGAGAGGAGAGAAGTGAGCTAATATGAGATATTTGCTTTATTAAAGCAAATAGTAACTTTCTTACTTACTCTTCTTTTCCTTTCTTATTTGATGACTCATGTGGTGACTCACCTCTCTTAGAAAACCGGCCACCCTCTTAAATAAGGCTAACATGGTCTTTGTTGACCAATTAATTAGCTTATATTGATTAAAACTTAAACTAGTCACTATTTGGCACTATTCACTAATCAGTGCACATATTTCTGAAATTTTTGATTTCCCATTGATTTAGACCTCCTAATGTGATACTAATTAGTACACATGTTGATTAAAGAGTAATGATGGACATTTAGCCACTCAAAACTCAATTCTAAGACAATTTCTCAAAAATGTGCTTTAAGACTTCTTAAAGCACATTTGTGTTTTAACTTGTTTTCAAGCTTGGTTTTCTTTGCTAATTGATTTAAAATGACCATTAGAATATTACTAAGGTCTTACCATGATATTTGGGTACTCACCCAAGTCTCTCCAAGCTTAGAGCATGTTTTTGCCCTGATTGCCCTTAAGGCACTTTCTTGTGTTTTCCTTGGTTTAAATTGTCTACCAATCTTTCTAAGGCATATTTTAGCCTTACTACATCATGATTTGATGTTTACTTAGCATACTTAGGTTTGGGGTATTTCATTCCAGCTATCGCGTATTTGTTTGGTGTCCTCGGGACATGTCCAATGTCTATATTTGCTGGTCTGTGCTTTTTGCACTTCCCAGTCTTCATTCCTTATCTTCAGATGGATTCTCTGAGTTCCTTATACTTGTTCCTTAACTGAGTTTCCTTCTCCTTGATTGTCGGTGGTGTCCAGTTGTTCTGGTTTGAACTTACTGATGGTCCGTAGAACGGAGTCGACTACTTCCCGTGTGTCGTACACTACATGTGTACATACGTGGGGTACCATGTTGATACGTTGCCACTTACCCAACTATATGTCGGGCCCGCAAGCTCCTTCGGAGTGCGGTTGTCCCACATCCCGTAACGGGTACACTCGTAGTGTTCGTCACACGCCTAGGTGAAGTATTCTGTTGCCAACTCCTTTGTATCATTCTATGATACTCACCATAATCATGTTGGTTCGGTTTTAAAATCCAAGGTTTTTAAAAGAAGGTTGTGGTTTTGAAAGAAAACTTGGTTTGAAAACTATGGTTCGGCGTTAAAAGAAGTTCTTCATGGTAGCCATGTTCGAAATCTTGACCAAGTCCAGCTTCTTGCTGTCTGGTATGTTCTAAATACTGTGGTCGGGCCACTAGGCCTTTCCAAGGTTCCATACGTCTGGTTGTTAGGATGTGTGATCCTGTGGTTGTCTCGTTACAGTCACCGTACATTACTATGTACTTGTGACGTGTTAGTGTTCCTTTACATATCTCTGTCTTTACTGCACTTGCCTTGGCAAGTGCGTGGTATCGGTGGTTTTTGGATAATCCTATGCCAATCTCGGTATGGTTTCCATTTGTGTTTTTAGTCTCGTTGACGCTTCCCTCGATCTTATTGATCTATAATTGGTATGCTCGCTCCTTTAGGTGGCTTCTTGGTGGTCTAGACATGGCTGTCGTAGATCTGGGTACTCCTCCACTCCTTGGAGGTTCCCGTTCTATTTGGTTTAGTGTCGTTCCTTGCGGCTCGTTCCCACACATCGGTGGTGGTTACTGAGCCTTCCTTGTTTAGGCACTACTCTTGTAGTCCTATTGGATTATATTTCATGGTTGTTCTTGTAGTTGTCTGAGCTATGTTGGCCAGGTATGCAACCTTAATGGCGTCGTAGTTTTGGAGTTAACCGCTCCGACTATGTCCTTAGTCAGCTAGTATACCGTTGGTGGTATTATTCAAGTGTTACTATCCCGTAGACTTGTGTCTCGGGTTCCGTTACTGCTCCCTTTTCCATTCCGTTGCACGGTTAGTGCTTCTTTCCTGCTGTTGGTTGACTAGCTAGGTTTCGCGACTGCTAAGCATGTCGCCCCATGTTGTTGTAAGTTGTAGCCTCCTTGTGGTTGGAGTGCTCATTCCACCGCTATTAAGTGCGGGTATTGTTGTTCAGCCGGGATCTATCTCCGGGACTTCCAGTTCCTGGAATCTACTACATGTCGGTTCTTGTTTACCGTGTGATTGCTTCGCAACTGCCAGATCGGGTTTCCCGAGTGTGAGAGGCTTTTTCCTCTCTCTGGCGTCCTTTCCCAAGTTATACATGGGTTTGCGGCGGGCGGGACTGTATTGTAGGTATCCGGTACTCACCGTAGTTCCTAACTAGCATATCTCTAATGCTAACACTCAGCCCTTAGCCCTAAGCTTCTAATTCCTAACTCGGTATTCTAAGCTCGGTATTTCCAGTCATCAGAGCGATACTTTCGCTCTGATACCACTTTTGTAACAACCCCTACCATTAATACATGCTTACCGTCCAATCTCCTTACATATCAGATACACCAGCGGATATATACTTACATACAATGGGTGATACAATGCCGTTAGTCACCCACGTGACTAACAAGGCTACTACTTCTATATACACAGCGGTCTGATGGACCGGAATCCCGAGTACTACAAATCTACAATACATTCTCCGTTTACCAAATGCTACCACAAACTTCATTCAATACAATACTCCAAGTACAATACAATATGATCTACGTACCGAGTTACTAAGATCCTTATACAAGTATACTACCTCTACCAAGTTCATACATACTCTCTAAGAGTCTACATCTACCTATTTCCTCACAACTACTTACTTTCTATGTACAAGGGTGTGCCTCCGGTCTCTTCCTTGGCCATGTTCGCTTCGGTACCTGCACACTAAAAAATGTCCCCCGAAGGGGTCAGCTTTCGCCGAGCATGATAACCGCATACCCCGCGTACTAGTGAGGGTACGCCGACCACTTGGTCGAATACATGCGGTTCGTTTCATACAACATACATGCATACATGCTCTTATACACGATACAAGACTACTCACACAACGTACATACATACAATTCAGTTCATACAAGGGATACAATATAAACCAACCAATACATACTTACCTCTTCCCGAATTACACACACACATCTCATGCACAATATACAATATTGTTAGCTTCATTGGTCCACCCGGGTTAATCGGGTGGAGATTACTCTTTTACTCGTTACTTCATACATACGCATACATACTCATACATACTTACGGATCCATACTTACTTACTCTTACTCAAGTTAAGTCGTCGGGACCTCCGGCCCTGGGGACTACTCCGTCCCACCTCCGGGATTTACTTGACTCACCAATCCGGGATGCTACCCATTTAAGGGATTTGGGCCGCGGACCAGTTAAGAGTCAGGAATTGCAGCCAACCTCTTGTGACTCCGCATCCTCACGCGTGGCCGAAGCTATATCGGACTTCTACTCATTCCGGTTTACTCACTTAAGTTAGGAGTTAGGTAGTTAGGAATTAGCAGAAGTCAACATTCAAGCCACAATAATACGATACACATATATACATACTCACAAAATACATTACAATATACAAGTACACTACAGAATACAATACACTTCATCATCATTCATACATTTCATGAATTATACAAACTATTGTTCGAGGCAAATATCAAGAACAATGTAGACAAGCACAAGTAGGTGCAATATAGTCCGATCCATGCATTTATCTTATTAGGTGATCAAATAAGCACACAAATCGGGGTAACCAGATTAGGATACAGGGCAAGAAGAAATCATACCTTTCACCATTGTACTTGTATCCCAACGTTCCTCCGGTATTCACAATTCAAATCCTATGATATACATACAACCGAATAATTAATCTAACTATCATTAATTTAATTCGGTTACCCTCACGCTTTCTAACTCATACTTACTAAGTCTTCACATCCTTATACTTACATTTTATTTACTTACTTTTAATTACTTAACAATGGTTTACTTACATATATAGGCACGTATGTATAGGTGGGTATACATGTACATACATACATATACTACCCATAGTCTTATAGTTTTTTTTTTGACCCGACCGAACTTGCGACCGACCTTGCAAGTTCGGTCCGAGTCAGTAGGTTACATCGGGTGAAAATTTCAGGGCCGACCGACCTTGCAAGTCCGGTCCCAAGGTCGGTCCATTCCAGTAAGTTACTTAACGGGAAAATTTTAGCCCGACCGACCTTGCAAGTCCGGTCGCAAGGTCGGTCCATTCCAGTAGCTTGCTCGACGAAAATTTTTCTGGCCGACCGAACTTGCATGTCCGGTCGCAAGTCCGGTCGATTCCAGTAGGTTACAGACGGGAGAATTTTTTCTGGTCCGACCGAACTTGCAAGTCCGGTCGCAAGTCCGGTCGATTCCAGAAGCTTTCCCGTCTTTGTAAATCTGGCTCGACCGACCTTGCAAGTTCGGTCCTAAGGTCGGTCCGACCCAGTATTTGCATTTTAATTTCTGTTTTCAGTTCTAACCTTTACCCATTGTTTCCCCAATCTTTCCACATGTAATCCCACATGTTTTAACACTACCTAGGCCCTCAAAATTGCCTTAGTTCATCCCCCAAACCTACTACTCAATTCCTACCTTCACTTACACATTTTTCCTTACTCCTTCTCAACACTTACACTAGTTCTTACTCCTCTAATGCAACAGATTTTTGTTGCCACTTCTACCACTCAATACTCCCTCTATCAATGTCACTCCTAGCATCCTAAATACATCTCCTATTACCATGCCAATTCATTTCTAAGCAATTATACCACCTATGCCCAAGTCCAACATTCTTTTTACCAATTCTTGCACACTAACCTTTCCTAGTTCTTCTATACAATTTGATACCCCTTGCTACAGATTTTGGTTCCTACTTCCTCCATACATAATTTCCTCTCCTAATGTCATCTCTAAGGCCTACAATGCATTGTCTCACCTCTTCAAGTCCAACACTCATTCCCTAGGTCAAGTACATAAGTTCTCCTAGTTCCTCCAATACCATTCAACAACCCTTGCTACAGATTTTACATTCTTTCATTCTCTTACCACAACTACTACTCATAGTCATTAGACATCTCTACTTACTCCAATACACCCTTGGTTTTGCCATTCACCAAGTCATCCCTACATGTACATATTCCTACCAAAATTTTGCCATAGTCCCTCTACATTTCTTACTTCTCCACATATGTGTTTTCTCATCCAACTCATTCCTAATCTAGCCAAACCACAAGGGTTCTACCAGCACACATACAAAATCTTAGTACACCATTACTTCCTCAATCCACATTACTAATGCACATACACAATACACTTGGCTCTAAGGCCCACAATTCACATACTAGTTCACGAATACTCAAACTTCCTCAATTACATTACTAATACATTATTTGGTTTCTTTAGATTGGTTTACCCATTCCCATTACTCTAATTCACTAAAATTTAACATTAGTAAAGAGCTCTTACCTTGAGCTTATAATTCCTTCTTTCTTTCTCATTTCTCCTCCTCCTTCTTCCTTTCTTGCCCAAATCGGCCATGTGGGGGAATGGAGTTGCCAAACTCCATTCCCATCACCCAATGAACACAAAACACTATAATTAATATGCTAATCCCTTAAATTAATGTCAATTCATTGAAGTGTTTGAAATGGAATTTCTAGGGTTTACCTTTGGAGAGTTTTAGAAGGGGTTTTAGCCCTTGGTTCAAGAAGGTGAATCCACCACCATTGCTAGGTTGATATTTTGCTCAAAAGAGAGAGAGAAAACAAGGTATTACATATGGGTAAAATCGGTTATGAAAGGGAGGTGGAGAGAACATGAGTTTTTCATGTAGATTTTTACCTTGTTGGAAAGAGGAGACTCCAAGCTCCATAATGGTGTGCTTTTCTCTTCAAATGGGGAAAACCCATGGAGATGAAACTCATCCTTTTCGAATTTTGAAAAGAGGGAAATGTAGAGGAGAATGAGGGGAGTTCAAATATGTAATTATTTTTGAGTTTGGAGCTTACATGAGGATGGAGCATGAGGTAGAAGGTGGAGTTGCCATGGGAGCTTCTTGAAGCTCTAAAAATCGCAGCCACAAGGGAGAAGAAGAGGGGGAGTACGATGAGGAAGGGGGAATGGGAGAGAGAGAATAGAAAAGTGAGGTGAGAGAGTAGATAGATAAAGTAGCTTTTACTTTATTGTTTTTCTTTGCTTTTTGGCTCTCTTATTAGTTAGCTAGTTACATGTGTGTGTGAGGGAGTTGTTTGACAGATAAAAACCGGCCCCCCTACAGTTATACCAGCAGGAGCGTTTTTCGTCTTTTACAGAAAACGCTCGTTATTTTACCCGGTTTAGGTACTGTTCACTAACCGGGTGTTTTCTGGAATTTTCTCGTTTAATTATTTTTATTAGTTATTAAGCTTCCATAAATGCTTAATAATTATTATTTAATGATTTATAATTTTTACGGGTCCGTTTGACCACTTAAAGTCACGTTTCCGGGTTTTCTCGAAAAACGTGCTCTAAAGCTCTATTAGCGTTTTAATTCATTATTTGGATCCGTTTTCTTCGGGAGTTGTTCCCATATATTGTTTAGGCCTTATTAAGCCTTTATAATCCATATAATACGCTAACCGAGGTCTCATACCTCCTATGGTTATTTAACGTTTATTTAGCGTTTTTCGCCTTTTAAGCGTTTCTTTATTTCTTTTGGATTTATTTTTCCTTACTGTTATTAATTAGGTACCATTAGGCCCTTAAATACGTATTAAGTTAATTTTAATCCCTGTATTTAAGTTCGGGGTATTTCATGTATAATTACATATTAATATACCAAGTGAAGGTTTAAGTGATTTATACCTTGTTTTTGCCTAGATAAAGCCTTGTTTGATTTCGGCTGCTTAGGAATAAAATTTCCACAGCTTCTTTTACATGTTTTCAAACAGCAACCAAGGCATAGTTAGTCTCCAAGCAAGATCTAACCATAAGAAGTGTTTTAATGTATATTTCAAGGTAAGATTTACCTTAGAACATCAAGGCTAGGACAAGTACTCTTCGGCCTGTTTTTACAAAGAGTAAGAGCATCAAAAGAGCTACTAAACCAAGGCTTAAAACCGGTATAACTTAGATTCGAAGACGGCTAGTTTTTACCTTGTTTAAAATGCCAAAAATGGTGTTTTGGCTTGGATCTGGCTATACCTTGAAGCTCTTGATAGATCCACTGAATAAGTATGTTAAGAAGAAGATTATAAGGCTAGGAGAACAGGTTTTACAACCAGATCTAAAGAGAATCAAAAGATAAGTGCTTAAAGCACATTTTTGTACCTTAAGAACAAGAT
This sequence comes from Limonium bicolor, assembly GCA_023374045.1. Lineage (NCBI taxonomy): Eukaryota > Viridiplantae > Streptophyta > Magnoliopsida > Caryophyllales > Plumbaginaceae > Limonium > Limonium bicolor. The sequence continues at coordinate 145,938,768 of CM041778.1, forward strand.
TGGGTTTCTCCACCTTCTTCCCTTGTTATGGCCGAGATTTGCCCTTAATTTAACCTCCAAAACAACCTAGATCCATGGATGGAAGTGGTTGATGCTTAGATCCACCGAAAGAGGAAGGATTTGTGAAGAAATTGAACATAAAATGACTAATTAAGCTTACCTAGATAGCAAGGTGTTCTTATCTGTTCTTGGTGAGTTACCCACGTTTTTGGAGAAGCAAAGAGAGGTTTGGAGCTGCTGGTGTCGGCAGGCAAGAAGGCAAATGAAGAAAGGTAGGTCAAATTGCCTTAAAACACATTTTTGACTTGTTTATTGTATTTGGTGTTTGATGACTCACCAAATCAGGTTGGAATCGGTTATTGGAGGGGCTGGAGCCTCTCAATTGGAGTCTTTCACGTGGAGGCTGAGTCATTTAAGCAGCCATAGTTGATTGTATAGATTAAAGTATTAAAAAGGTAAAAGTAGTCCCTTAATTTAAGGAGTGGTGTTGGAGGCTTGTCTTTTGTGCTTGCAAGTGGCGAAAATAGGCTCCCTTGCTTGTGGCTGTCGACCTCATGTGGTCCAAGGGGTCAACTTTGACCTCTTGACCATTCTTAGTCAATGTTGACTCAAGCGGGCCCCCCTTTTAGGGTTTTATTAATATTTTAATATTAAATTTGTAAAAATTTGTAAATTTCTAGAATTAAATTCCTAATATGATATAATATGATATATTATCATATTTAAAGGTAATTATGACCTTTATGCCCATTAAAAACCAATTTAGAAGGCAATTTCACAAAAACGTGCTTTAAGGTGTTTTAGTGCACATTTTGTGTTGCAAGGTGTTTCTGAGCTTGGTTTTCTTTGAGAACGGTTTTTCTGTGTTCCTTACATGATATTTAATCATGGAATCCAATTTTATATCATTTAGAGGTCATTAGACCTTTAAGGTTTTCTTAGAGCACATTTTTGCTCTACTTGACCTTGAAGCATGAAAGTTCTTGTTCATTGTGTTGGAGTGTTGCCCAACAATTTAATATGTTTAGTAATGTGTTAATGAGCTTAGGACAAAATCTTAGGTCCTAATAAGTTCATTTGGGTATTTATTTACCCTGAACAGTCGAAGGGTGCAACATCTTGCTTTGTGTTGACCACTGTTGTTCTCAGTTGACTTTTAAGGCATGTTTAGGCCTTAATCAATGTGATTAGATGTTTAATCCATGTTTTATTAGTTTGGGGTATTTCAATCTACCCCCCTTAAAAAGACTTCGTCCCGAAGTCGCTTACTCATCAACAGTTCACCTAAGGAATCCAGTTCCACTAAGTAATCACAGACAGATCATCACTAGGGAGTACACCCTACTACGTTCAGATCTAGTCTATATGTATCGCATTTGATACAGCAATAATTTCATTCCATATAGTCAATAATCATGACACATTCATTCATAAACAGCACTAAACATGGTGCAAAACTCGTAGTACACAGCACTAGACAAGGTGCAAAACTCATGGTACATAGCACTAGACAAGGTGCAAAACTCATGGTACACAGCACTAGACAAGGTGCAAAACTCAATAAAGTACTCAAAGGTGTCTCACAAGGGGTACTCCACGCACCCCTATTCATATGCAAGTATCTCGCGAGGATACCTCTACATCACTCCGCGTGTATGTGTATGCATATCTTTAACGATGGCAAATCACAGGGAAGCAGTCATGAAGACCAGGACTTGACGATCCCCAACCCCATGCTAACCAAAGTCAACTACCCGTGGACACACCGGTTTAATAATGAAGGACACTGCGGTCCACGACTCCTCGGACAGTAACACCTAATTTCCTTAATCACCCACAGACACACCGGTCTAATGACAAAGGGCTCTGCGGTCCACGGCTCTTTGGGTGATGTCACTTGCAAACACACCGGTCTAATGACGAAGGACTCCACGGTCCACGGCTCTTCGAGTGACGCCCTAAATTCCAATTTCTATTCATATCTGTGTCCACTTGTAGGAAGTTTCGAGAGTCATTCAACCCCGACGTGGTCAGCGTCAGTGTTGAACTATCTCTCACCTCAATTTGTGTTCGGTTTCGCTTGATCGGACCAGGATCAAGTTCAACTTCCCATGTCAATTTCAATCAGTCAATTGTTTTATTCTTTTCTAATCTTGTTTCCTCTTGATATCTGCCACCTTGTGTTCCATAGTTACACAAGTCAACTAGTGTAATTAATCTAGTCATAGGCATATAGGGTCATGTATCCTAACCATATACCAAGTTCCCTCGACTTATAATTATTCATACAACTCCTAGAGGTTTTACCTCCACTAGGTTACACATCGGTCTCATGCCGATTCACTCATCGCACTTCAATAATCGGTTTCATACCGAATCACAAATCGTATAGTACGGAGCTTTCTACTCCTTCTATTTGAAATCTCCCATTGGAGCTACCAGATAATCCTACTTGAACTCTCAACCGGAGCTAACAAGTTAGGCGTTATGTGTTTAATGTTCACAATGTTAGCATAAATAATCGAAAATAGGATAAGAACACTCTATCTGTTCTCCCTTTCCTATTCGCCACAACTATGCGAACTAAAATATATATATATTCATACACATAATACATCACAACATTACCTCAAGTAATATAACACAGTCATAACACTTGTACTCTACGTACAATTGTAGTTTGCAGCATGTGTACCATGCGCTACGTACTTCTACGTATGGTATATTTTAAGCGTGCACAATCGCTCTACCCCCCTTAAAAAGGGATTACGCCCACATAATCTACGAATATGTCATCTTGAAGTAATAAGTACAAGATGTTCCACTCATATGGAATATTCGTGCACTGATGTGCTACGTATACATTATCCTTTTTCCTCTCGGGTCGGGCTTTAGCCACTCTGGCTATACTACCTATGTTGGTTAGGTATATGTATGTTCATGTATGGTTTGATCGGGAGGTGTAAACACCTCGTTTGTTTTCCCAAATCTGTTAGGTATGTCTGACCTATGTGCTATGGGCCCACTCGCTCTGCAAGCAGTATGCCCAACTACTTTAGGGTTAAGTTACCCTTTTAAGTAGCAGCTTCATGCCGGTTTCTACTCCATGTGACGGTGTTTTCTACACGGTCTTCCATAATTATGGTCATGGAGGAAACTATATCGCTGCGTGGTATCATCATTACACACGCTAATTATTTCAACTGGTTATTCTATTCAGTCTTCCTGAATCCTATGCATGCTCATGGTATATTCCCAAGAGTTCATGCCACCCTACCGAACTAACCTTCGGTGTAAGGGTTGTCGAGCTATGCTCTAGCACCTAGTGCTCGTAGTAGTCGTGTCTAAAATCTCAAGAAGAGTCTCATATGCGCAACTAACTGGCGCCTCATGACCCCAAGTTATTTCCTTCTGAGATGGGTTCATTCCTTAGGTACCTTATAGGTCCTCTTTTACTGGTGTGAACTCGTATCCCTCGTGTGTTGGTATTTAAGTATCCATATATATGGTTCATCCCTCTTCTCGATTTGAGGAATCCATTTGTTTATCTGATCTTCCACCTTCTGATTCTCACCAGCATAATTCCGTTAACAGTTATTATAATGGTCGCCTTGTTGCGCACCATGTACTAGTCGATTGGACGGTTATCCGCCATTGCGGTTTGCATGGAGAATTTAATCTCCAGCTTAGAGTATCTCTTGTAATGCTCGCTTTTGCCCTTCGTCTGTTGTAAATATACAATACGACTGTGGTTTTAGCTTGGCATTCGTTTTCTGTTCGACCCTAATTGGTACTAACATACTAACGTTTTTATGGCTTGAGCATGTGGTTATTATTATTTGATGCGACATCATCGCAGCGCCCTCAGTGCATGGTATAGCTCTCTCTGTGCCCCATTTTTGGGTAGCATCTAATATCATAAAGGTTTCTCTAATATAACTTCCTTAGATACCACAATTTCTCTTCTCATTCATGGGTTCAACTTGCCATTACCATTAAATTGGCCTTGGTTTCCTCGTTTACTAAAATCCTCAAAACTTGTATTCTAATTCATCCACTATGGAGTTGCGTCCTCATATCATTTTATTATCAAGCTATCCTTGATTTCCCCTAACCTAGTCAGGACTCCATTCACTGACTCAGACACAGAGTTGACTACTCGGTCTCCGCTCTGATACCACTTTTGTAACACCCCTACTCTAATCGGCTCCTAATCATCTTACTTAACATTATAATCGCAGCGGTAATCTCAACAATTGAACTACTGGTGTCACCGTTCTTACTCGCCCATACGAGTAATAACGTGCTTACTGATATATCCTTAAATACGAAACAATTTCCCACAATGACAACAAGAGATAGATCTATCCTTCCCAAACCAATATAAAATACATTCACAGTGAGCATTCTAAGTATCCCAATCCTATACACGTTTCTAAGTTCGTATCAAAATGCAACAGTGCATATTTAAAACAACTGTAATTAAACTGCCCAGCGCGTCTCTCTCTTTGTCGACACCGGAAGCTGCAAACCTGCAAAAATGGTTGTTTGTGGTATGGAATCAGCCCCTGCTGAGTATGTTACTACATGACTGTCATGCCCCCTCGGACCCTCAGTTAATTGGTCGAGAGCATGCAAATCATTTTCATGCAAGTAGTTTAATGTTAAATCTGTAAAGCAACAATATATATACTGCAATAAACTCAAATAACAAACAAGCCCCCGGCTTCCACACATCGCATCGTAATAAACCACTGAAAACGTTACAACGCTTATATGAGTACAGAGACTGCATTCCAACAAACACTTGATAGTTCATAATTGAGTACGGCGACTCACTCGACCAAACAATCCACCATAACCTACACATGAGTACAGCGACTCGACTCAACCAGTTCACAACACACAATATGAGCACAATGGCTCGTTCAAACAAATCCACCAACATACCACACATAATTACAAAGCATAACCACTGAGCAACAAGGCGAAACAACGAGGGTTATAAACAGGTATAACTACTCGTCTTTGGCGTACAAGCCCAAATAATGTTCGCCTAATGTACGAGCTAGTATAGTCGTTCGTAATTGTTCAGTCATGTCTAATGACAACGTCTCGTTAGTACGACGTGTCTCTAAATTACCCATCTCCTATGGCGGGTCACCCACGGCAATAGCCACTCCAGCGGTAGAGTCTCCGACCTACGAACAATCTGTAGTTCGTTGGAAATTTATCCAGATACTTACGGTTACCACACGGTATCCTAGTATCGTTAATGGATTACAGTTCACAGCAAGAGCCACATCCTCTTGATAAACTCATCTATACCATCGCATCGTTTTACTATTTTTTTTAACACAGCAGACTAAGGTCGCAGTCCAATCCTGAGTATGTCGACTCGGGATCCAGTGCTAGATACAAGAGCGGCGTTGAAGAGGCCAGTGCTCCGTATATAAGTCTCAGATATTATATATATCTTATTATCCTAATGCTACAACGTTTTACTTACGTTCCTTATATTACACATATAAGATAGCATCATTGCCGCTAGTTCGTTTTATAATATGTTCATATATACGAACGGTACTGTTATCGCACAACAGTAACAATAATAAAGCAGCATTAACACACAACTCAAGCATATTAATTCACACAAGCAGACATTCAATCTTATCACAGATTTTCACACAATGTCTGAACTGAGGAAATCCTCAGAGACAATCAAGCCACATAAATAACATACCGTTCACCCTGAAAGTATTACGGTGGAGTATGATTCAGCTAGATCCGATGCTCCTCGCGTCGTCTCTAACAGTCTAACAATACATAACGTTACTGATTAGAATCCCGTAGAACAACGTAACTCTACGGTACCCCGTACCGTCGCTATTACCTCCCGGTTAATCCCCCGCTATTAACTGTCAACGTTTTGTCGGGTTTTCGGCTTAACTCGGAATTTGGAAAAAACGTCACATTTCGTGCGTGATTACGTCGAGTATATTAATATACTTAACTTTAAACGTTTATTATCGCACGTAATTTAATACGCATTTGTATATCATATAGTTTATCACTATATTGCATGTATATATATTAATCTTAAACTATACATTTCACCTTAGTATTTATTTTCCTAAGGTTTTGTTTTTCCACCATCCATTATAATACATTGTATTATATAATCCATTATCTTAACAAATTGTATTTGCATTCCAAAACTATAACTTGTGGATTGTAACTATTTTTTTGTAATAACCACCACCATTACATTATATGGTTTCTAACCATAATATACATTCATCCTTATATACATTTTCCTTGTATATGTATATATTTACCACATAGGTAAGTTCCATGAGTTATAAACTCTTATATTATATGTTACATTTTTTTTATCATCTTTTATTAGATGATTATCCCCTTTAGTTGTGCTATATTATACAACTTATATTAAGATTATTATCCTAATATTATGTAACATCTTATGTTGTACAATTACAACTCTTAAGGTTTAATCAATAAATACCTTAATTTATAACCCTCATTTATTCATAGTTTGTCACATTATTTAATGTGAATATCCTTATTTATATTAATTCCATTAAAACCACTTTAATACCATATAATTGTTATAACATTTATAACATAGTAGACCAAAGTCTAATATTCATTTTCCAACTCTTATTAATTCGGTACAGCCCTTGAATTTATTTAAATTCCATTTTGACCACATAACATCATGTAATGTTATACCATATGTTAATATCATATAATATGATATCTTTATTTCCTTTAATTCATAACCTATAGTTTTTATGCAAAACTATTTATTATTGCCGCATGGGCACCATATAAAAACCATATTCTTTTTCAAATACCATACTTTCCTTTATTTACAAATTCACCCCATTATTTATACCATATTATATATATCATAAAATATAACATTTTAACTTATAAGATGGTATAACCTATGGTTATATTTTTGTAAATTCCGAACAGACCCAATATTATTCTATAATTGCCATTTGGCCCAATTTATAACATATAGTTTGATAATATCATTAAAACTATATATTATACACATATCTTATTAAATACTCTTATATAATTCTAAAAATCACCAAATTTCACCAAAGGGTTATAATTACCCTTACTAACCCATATATAATCGGTTATTACCATTCCACCACATCTTTTATTCCAAAGTGTCATAATGACATAATAACTATATATTGTACATATATAGTTCATTCTAATTCCAAAATCAACCCAATAAATTCCTAAAAATTCCTAATAGCCCATGGGTGTTTATAATACCATTTTACACCCTTTATTTTCGGTAATAACATATTTACCACATATGTTATAAAATTGATACAATTGAATACATAACTTATTATAAAACCTTAAATAAGTTATTTAACTTATCTAATTTGGTCAAGACCTACCATATGGTCAAGGTTGACCTCCTTAATATTTCCTTGACCATTAATTCCTTATAATTACGGTTTATAACCATATTTTTCAGAAATTACCATTTAACCCCAAAACTTTATAAAATCTTATAAACTTTATTTTAAATCCTTTTTAACTTCTAATTTTCGGCCTTATTATTATAAAGCCCCCAAATTTAATTTAATTACACTTTAACCCCTTATAATATGCGGTAATGCATATATACCACCTAAACTTAAATAAAACCTTATAAATGCATAAATAAAATGGCCTAAAGTACATGGCCTTATTACAAACATTGGCTTATAAAATAAATTTCACATAAATGCCCAAAAATGCATTAAACTTTCGGCCTCTCCCATATCTTTCCATTAATTACCAATTTTCCACATAATGTCTTAAATTTGACAATTATGCTTGTTTAATTAGTTATAAAATTTACTAAACCATTCCTTAATCACCTAAGGTCAAAATAAGACCTTATTAACCATGTTCACTCACGGCATATACATATACATATGTATAATTACATATTAATATACCAAGTGAAGGTTTAAGTGATTTATACCTTGTTTTTGCCTAGATAAAGCCTTGTTTGATTTCGGCTGCTTAGGAATAAAATTTCCACAGCTTCTTTTACATGTTTTCAAACAGCAACCAAGGCATAGTTAGTCTCCAAGCAAGATCTAACCATAAGAAGTGTTTTAATGTATATTTCAAGGTAAGATTTACCTTAGAACATCAAGGCAAGGACAAGTACTCTTCGGCCTGTTTTTACAGAAGAGTAAGAGCATCAAAAGAGCTACTAAACCAAGGCTTAAAACCGGTATAACTTAGATTCGAAGATGGCTAGTTTTTACCTTGTTTAAAATGCCAAAAATGGTGTTTTTGGCTTGGATCTGGCTATACCTTGAAGCTCTTGATAGATCCACTGAATAAGTATGTTAAGAATAAGATTATAAGGCTAGGAGAACAGGTTTTACAACCGGATCTAAAGAGAATCAAAAGATAAGTGCTTAAAGCACATTTTTGTACCTTAAGAACAAGATTGGGTTTCTCCACCTTCTTCCCTTGTTATGGCCGAGATTTGCCCTTAATTTAACCTCCAAAACAACCTAGATCCATGGATGGAAGTGGTTGATGCTTAGATCCACCGAAAGAGGAAAGATTTGTGAAGAAATTGAATATAAAATGACTAATTAAGCTTACCTAGGTAGCAAGGTGTTCTTCTCTGTTCTTGGTGAGTTACCCACGTTTTTGGAGAAGCAAAGAGAGGTTTGGAGCTGCTGGTGTCGGCAGGCAAGAAGGCAAATGAAGAAAGGTAGGTCAAATTGCCTTAAAACACATTTTTGACTTGTTTATTGTATTTGGTGTTTGATGACTCACCAAAGAAGGTTGGCATCGGTTATTGGAGGGGATGGAGACTCTCAATTGGAGTCTCTCACGTGGAGGCTGAGTCATTTAAGCAGCCATAGTTGATTGTATAGATTAAAGTATTAAAAAGGTAAAAGTAGTCCCTTAATTTAAGGAGTGGTGTTGGAGGCTTGTCTTTTGTTCTTGCAAGTGGCAAAAATAGGCTCCCTTGCTTGTGGCTGTCGACCTCATGTGGTCCAAGGGGTTAAATTTGACCTCTTGACCATTCTTAGTCAATGTTGACTCAAGCGGGCCCCCTTTTAGGGTTTTAGTAATCATTTTACCAATATGTGCGATAGATATTATGATTCTGAACACTTTGATTATATTATTTATAGCTATTTATATCTTCTAATAAAATACCGAGTAAATAGACGCGGTAGAGCTTAAGTCAATTAAAAGGCAAGACCTTGGCTAAAAAAAAAAAAATAAGGAAATACCTTTTTCTAAGTTCATTTATTTTTAATCTGTATGAGGAAGTTAGACTCTCAAATCAAAGACTCCTTCCTTCTCCGCTGACACGATCAAAATGGTTAACCCACCGTACTGTATATATATTCCCCAACTCTGAGCAGTTCTCCATCGAGTTCTTATTTCGTTCTAGACATCTACGCTGCTTCTTTTCAATCTTGAGCAGTGCACGACACACTTTGAGGGAAATTGTCTCCCACCATCGTTACACTGTTGCTTTTCTTTCTTGAGCAGTGTACAGCACTAATGTGCTTAACGTACTCACGCCCCTTTTCTTGTTTTGATCAGTGCACCAGCACTATGTCATTCACGTGCCTTACCCAGCCCCACTCCACCCTTATCAGTTTCAAAAAAAATTCACGATAGCAAACAGAGGTTCTAGCCTCTTATTTCTGCTGATCCACGCACACGCTTGGAAAAAAAAAAGAAACTGGCCATAGCAGACCATCTCGAACTCACTGCATCAGTGGTGAAACCAAGTTACTCCTCTGCCAAACTCTCGAACAGAGCTAAACCAAGCACCAAGTTGCTTTCTCTCCTTTTCATTCTGGACACAAAATTCCTCATTTTCAACTCCCATACATGACTGAAACCAACGTCCCTCTCCTGCTCCGCGAAATTCTCGCACCAGACCAAACGCAAACCAAGTAGCGATTACCTTCCTTTCTTTCATCGCAGGTCCAACTCTGGCATTCCCATACCTCACTTCCCAGGCAACGACTGACGGCCTCTGCTACCACTTCTCAAAACAGCAGCACAAAATCAGTCCCCATCTCCTTCTCTGCTGTTTCACGACCCCATCTGTCCCTTCTTCCCGTCGGATCTTTTTACCGCATCTACACTATTACCTTCCTCTCCATTTGCCACGCCAAAGAACAACGAGAACAATAACAAGCATGTTCTCCCCTGCATGAGATCGAGCAACCGAAACTGTAGTGCCACCAGTTTAAGCTCAGCCCTGCTCTCTCCTTTTTGGGCTGCGGCTAACAAAAAAACATGCCACAACAAGTCCTTCTCGACATCCTCGTAAGCTCAACAGCAAGAGCCCAACCTGAGCCTTCTTTCCGCTCTTAACCGCAAGCCAAGAGCGCCACCTATGCTTAAACTCTACAACAGCAAAGTAAATACCTCATCTCCTTGTTCGGTTTTCATTCTTTCCTTCTCTTGGGCAGTTACTAGTCGATCTCCCTCTCTGCCTCAATGGGAACAAAAAAAACCGAAGAACAACCGCCTATCCCTTCTTAGATCCCGACACAATTGCAGCAGGGAAAGAGCTCAACAGGTCGGAAAGGTAACACACCACTCCTTCCTTGTCTGGTCCGACATACACCATCACATTGACGTTTTTCTTCTGTTCCCTGATGCGCATGACAAAGCCCAGGATCCAACCCTCCTCTTGAGCAGAAAACTGTTGGAAGAGGTGAGGAGACTGGATTTATTAAAGCGGAAGTGTTCATCAGACAGGAGGAGGAAGAAGCGGTTCTGAATATTCACGCGAGAGAGAAGATGAGAAGAAGTACGCTGTTTTCTGTATTGATTAAAGAGAAGATAATACATCCTATTAAATAGGGAAAGAAAACTGAACGTTGCTAAACGTTCGGAAATAACGGGAAGAAAAGGAAGACCTAGGAAATAATAAATAATCTAGGAAAAAGTGAAGGAGAGATAAAGTAATCCTAACACCCCTCCTCAAACCGATGCAAAAAAAGTTTTGCAATGGTTTGCTGAAGTATTGATCATCCCCATTGACTCGAGTTGACGTCGATAATCTTTTCCCGGAAGAGTCTTTGTTAGCATATCAGCCTTTTGATGGATATTGGAAATGTGAGTAACATCGATGAGACCGGCCTTGATTTGATCACGGACATAGTGTACATCGATCTCGATGTGCTTCGTTCGTTCATGAAGCACAGGATTGTGAGCAATGAAAACGGCAGAACGGTTGTCGCATTTGAGCGGTATTGGAGTGATGTTTGGTACGCCAAGTTCATCTAGTAAACGGGAAAGCCAAGCAAGTTCGGAAGTAACACGACGAAGAGCACGGTACTCGGCTTCTGCTGATGAAAGAGAAACACAAGCTTGCTTCTTAGACTTCCATGAGATTGGAGCCCCACCGAGGAGGATGTAATAACCGCTGACGGACCTGCGAGAAATAGGACAAGCAGCCCAATCAGAATCACAAAAGGCAATAAGAGAAAAATCTTTAGTTTTATTTAAAAAAATTCCGTAACCAAGAGTCCCTTTAATGTATTGAAGAACATGAAGAGCGGCATCCCAATGGTGTTGACAAGGACTTTGGTTGAATTGACTCAGGAGTTGAACTGTGAAGTTCAAATCTGGGCGAGTGTTGATAAGGTAGTTGAGTTTTCCGATCAGTTGACGATATTCGGTGGGATTGGTGAGAGGTTCACCGTCTTCAAGGTGAAGTCTAGTGCCCGGAGGAAGGGGACTAGCTGTGGATCGTTTGGACAGAACATTATACTCTTGCATGAGATCATGAGCGAATTTGCTCTGAGTAATTCCAACGCCGTCGGTGGTATAATGAAATTCCATGCCAAGGAAGAAGTGAAGATTGCCAAGGTCTTTGATTTTGAAGCGGCGGTGGAGAGTATCCTTCACTTGAGTTATTTTATCTTGATCATTGCCACACAAGATAATATCATCAACGTAGACACAAAGAAAGAGGGTGGAGCCATTGCATTGCCATTTGAAAAGGGAATGATCATTATCGGATACGTCAAAACCCAGTTGTCCAAGGGTAGTGGATAGTTTGGCGTACCATTGGCGTGACGCTTGTTTTAAACCATATAAGGATTTTTGTAGCTTGCAAACCAAGCCTTTAGATTCAACGTGAAGACCATCAGGAATTTGCATATAGATTTCTTCGTGGAGATCTCCATGAATGAATGCATTATTCACGTCGAGTTGATGAATCATCCAACCTCGTTTGATGGCTACACTCACTAAGGTGCGAATGGTGGTCATTTTGACAACCGGAGAGAAGGTTTCGTGAAAATCTTCTCCATGACGTTGAGAAAAACCTCGAACTACTAATCGAGCCTTGTAACGCTCGATTTCTCCATTAGACTTATGCTTGACACGATAGACCCATCGGCAGGAGATACACTTTTTGCCTTTGGGTAACTTGACCAAAGTCCATGTTTGATTGGTCTCAAGAGCTTTTAATTCGATTTGCATGGCTTCACACCACTCTCGATATTTGGAAGCAATCTTATATGTTGCGGGTTCGGGAGGACAATGTGTAGTAACCTGCGAACATATAGATCGAGATGGGGTTAAATCGGTGAGGGTATGAACTTCATGCAAAACATTTAATTGAGGAGACTCTAATCTAGTAGCCAGAATTTGTGAAAAATAATCTGTATGAGTATTATAACACTCATAATCTTGCAGTTTGAGGGGGACACGACGCTCTCGGGATGAACGTCGTAAGCTTGTGTCAGTCAGCTGGCCAGACGTCTCAACAGGAAGATCGGTCGCATAACTGTTGTTGTCGTTGTTTTCGATGCTGATGAGATGTGGATCCTCCGTGGATGTGTGATGATTATTGGAATGTGCAACATTCTCTTCAGTGTTGTAATGATTCGGGGGGTCCATCAGAGGCAGAGAAGTTGGACTGGCGTAATTGGGAATGGACTCATTCTCTTCGGGATGAGTTTTGTGACTGGTGTCGGTTGTAGTTTGCCGAGGATGATGAATTTCTGAGATAGCGGCATCGTTTTCTTCGTCCTGCACAATCGGAAAGGTGTGTCCCATGTCTGTAGAGGTAACATTACTTTCCTGCATGGGGAAAATGTTTTCAAAAAAAGTAACATCACGACTGGTGATGATACATCTTTCACCAATAATAAGGAGTCGATGCCCCTTTTGAGATAATCCAGGCCCAAGATAAATAGATTTGAAACCATGAGCATCAAATTTAGATTTGCGGGTATGAGGTCCCGTGTGGTAAGCGAGACATCCAAAAGTTTTGATCTTTTCCAAACAAGGGGAAATTCCATGTAGATATTGATATGGAGATATTCCTTGAAGGGTGGAAGAAGGTAAACGGTTGATGAGATAAGTGGCCATTAGAACACTTTCTCCCCAATAGGACATGTCCAAACCAGATTGGAAAAATAAGGCTCGTGCGGTTTCCAATAGATATCGATGCTTCCTTTCCACTACTCCGTTTTGTTGCGGAGTATAGACACACGTCGTTTGATGTAGAATTCCTTTGTCACGAAAGAATTGTTGCAAGGTTTTGGATAAACCTAGTTCGTAGGCGTTGTCGGACCTAACAACTTTGACATGCTTGTTAAATTGTTGTTCTGTCATGTGAATAAAACTTCGAATATGATGAGGAGCCTCGGACTTGTGTTTCATAAGTAAAACCCACGTACACCTACTAGCATCGTCAACAATTGTTAGAAAGAATCTACTACCATCATGATTCTCATGAGAGCATGGCCCCCAAATATCAATGTGAATAAGATCAAAACAATTCTTAGATTTATGCATAGAATTAGAAAAGGGTAAACGGTGTCCTTTAGCACGAAAACAAACATCACAAGCAAAATCTAAAGGAACATCTTTCTTACCAATCAATCCCATCTTTAGCATTTTATTTATGGGAGTATGTCCCATTTTTCTATGCCAAAAGAGAAGTTTGTCAAAACAAGAGTTCACAGGGGTAATGTGAACATTATTACAAATATTAAAAACGTTACGTAAAAGATGTATATCAAGAACATATAGGCCATCTTCTTTGTGCCCAATGCAGCTCCTATTCATCAAGGTAGGGGCCTGCACATAACAAAACCGGTCATCGAAGATAACATTGTAACCAGTTTGACTTACCAGCTTGCTTACCGAAATAAGGGCAAGATTAAAACTTGGTACGTATAGAACTTTGTCAAGTTTAAAATCATTCGTCAACCTAACAGTTCCAATGATATTGATAACCTCAGTATTGCCGTTAGGCATCATAACTTGATGATGAGGATATAATTTCTGTTCTTCACACAAAAAATTTCTGTTTCCTATGAGGTGATCACTAGCTCCTGAGTCAATTATCCATCGCAGACCACCATGATTAGAATAAGCCGCATGAGATTTAAATAAATCAATACCTGCGAAAGTAGAACAATTCTTTTCTCCTTTATCACTGATATTTGTCACGCCTTTATCAGCAGTGCGTTGGTTCTGCTCAAAGTAATCGCAAATGCGATTTAAGCGTTCCACATCAAAGCCTTGTCCCGTGGAGCTGCTTCCTTCTTTCTGTTAGCCATGGTGACTTTTGTACCCTTCCACCAATCTGGATATCCACGTATCTCGAAACAATCCTTTTGGTGTGGCCTGTTTTTCCACAGTGACTGCAGATACTAGAATTCTTTTGTTGAAGTTTTCTCGGTCACGGCGAGATTTGTTTTTATTACCCCGATGGTCCTCGGGTCTGTTAACATGATTAGCAAAAGAATTATCGATGTAGTCCTTACCTACCTTACCTGAACAGCGTTGATTTTCTTCCTGGAGCAGAATGGAATACGCAGCATCCAGGCTTGGAAGGGGAGACATCATAAGAATATTGCCTCTAACATTAATGAAATCCTCCCTCAGACCAAGAAGAAATTCGAACAGCTTCTCTTCTTCAATATTTTTGGCAACTTTGTCTCCATACCCACATACGCAAGTGTCAACGTCTGCAACAGAGGAGATTTCATCCCACAATTTCTTTAATCATGTAAAATATTCAGCCACAGAAGTTGTTCCCTGTTCGATGGAGGACAATTCTCGTTTAACCTCGAACCTGCGCATCCCATTTGCTTGACTATATCTTTTGGTCAAGCTCTTCCACATTTGGTGAGAAGTTTCATGGA